>BSCJ01000033.1:0-256144 GCA_027943355.1 Dothideomycetes sp. NU200 | reverse complement strand
AGAGAGAGAGAGAGAGAGAGAGAGAGAGAGAGAGAGAGAGAGAGAGAGAGAGAGAGAGAGAGAGAGAGAGAGAGAGATATAGCTCCATCATGCGCACAGCGCCTACCTAGCTCTGTGTCCACAAGTTATTCAAAAAACAAGAAAACCAGAATAAAGAGCTGTTTTCATCATGTCTGACGATTTCGTGCTTCAGGCCTGAGTAAAACCTTTTCTCCCAATCTTTGTAGATGTGTGATCTTGTTTTCCCGTATATTTCAACCTTGCGCGCGCACACATCTTGCATGTCTTATGTATAGAGATCGTCTCGTGTATTCCAATCGACCAAAGCAGAGTTGAAGCACAATTCTGACTCGCGGTTTTGATTCTTCCGGTCCAACCATTTTGTTGTCGTTTTTCGTGAAGTCAGGAAAGTTATTAATCAGAATATCAACCGTGATTTTCTTTTCGTGAATCTATCGTACGTGCTCCCGTGTCTACGTTAATGATCAACTGCGCTTCCTACTCGTCTTTGTATACCGCTGCCACCATGTTCTCTCCGTCGAGGTAGCTGACTAGTCATTCTATTTGGTCCATAACGACCGTCTCTCCCCAGAAAGCGCAGCCTTTCTAGTATCAGCCTCACTCGATTTTCTCACTCTTTTGTTCCCAGGCTCGGGTTTCCACAGACCAGTTGGTAGCAAGTCGTCTACTGTTGCATATATGGGGTCAGTTGCAGTAGTAGCAACAGCAGTCACCTCCTCATCGCCTACTTGCTCGTCGAATACAAGATACAAGGCCCAAAGAAGCGCGTGCAGTCCGCTCTTCACACCTTCTCCAAATAGCGCAACGCGGGTATTCTAGTCATTCGCATAGGCGATCCACCCAGCACGCCTAGCACCAGAAATGCTACGACACGTGACCGCATCCTCGCAAAACCCGGCCTTCGTCGTCCTAGTTGGACTTCTTGGGAGTGGTGGGCTCGACATAGGGGTGCTTGATAGTCAAGCACCAGATGTCGAGGTAGTCGCAGATGCTGACAATCACGTCTGCGACAAACGAGCCGTGAACGCCGATGCCGAGGCCGAGGCACATGAAGACGAAGGCGACTTGGTAGGTGTCGTCGCCGAGAGCGGATGGCCAGCCGATGCCAATGTGAGACTGCAGGACGGGGCCGAGACTATCGACTACGCCGAGGAAGAGAGGTACGATGAGGACGTTGGTCATGGGGAAGCGGGACTTGGTCAGATGTGCGGTAATCATTTGGCCGACCGAGTAGGCATTGATGAGGGCAACGTAGAAGACAAAGGGGATGAGGTGGTGGTGAAGAATGATGGGGTTGAGTTTGAGGTAGGTGGGAATGAGGATCCAAGCTGTGAAGAAAGGGAGGAGGCCATAAAGGGCGGCGACGGGGTTCTCGTTTCGTGCGCGACGGGAGGCCATCACGTTGAGGGCACTATGCAGTCGTCAGTATAAGGAGCAAGAAGCAGCGCAAGAAATCCATCATTGGTCGGTAATCTTACCTAGAGACAGTAGCGAAGATGAGCACAAGGCCGCCATAGACCATGTACCACTCGCCCCAGGACCATTCGTAGACAAAGTCAGGAATGAAGCTGTGGTGTTCAACACCAATGGTCTTCAGGAAAGACTGCTGCCAGAAGGAACCACCTCCCTTAACGGCAGTAAAGGCAAAGACGGCACAGAGAGTCAAGACGCCTTCGACAGGACCGGAGATGACCCCAAGTGTGAGGGTGTGAGTGTGGTATTCGTCCCAGGTCTGCACGTAAAAAGTGAGAAGAGCTAATCGGCCTGTCAGCAAATGTTTCGGATTAAGACGGGGCAAGGAGCACTAACACGCAAAGAGGATGAGAATGGTCTTCCAGCCATATCCGAAGTTCATGGTGGCAGAAAAGAGCAGGACACCAAGGGAAGTGTTCAATGCATCTACACCATGATCGAAGAGCTCTCCAAGGGGTCCACTCTGGTGAGTACGACGTCTGAAGCACCATCTTAGTATGAAGCCGAAGCGGACACACGTCAACAATCATGATAACTTACGCTTGACTACCATCAACGGCGTCAAAGGTCTGATACAGAAACATGCCAATGGCCCAGCTGGCGTATACCCAAGACGGACAGTCCTGGTCCATGGTCGGTGTATAGTAGAGCATAGTCAAAACGTTGGCAATCACGAAGCCGAAACCAGAGAGGGTGATCTATATCCATCACGATTTAGATGTTATATATCCAGAGACGTTACACTGCATGATCGCTTACGAGGTTTGGTCTGCCGAACAACTCAGCAATGGTTCACAAGGAAGAATGAAAACATGTACTTACGCCATCCACATGGGGAAGCAATTGATGACAAAGTTGTTGTAAAAAGGCTTCAGAATGTACTTGGAGACATAACTGTGATCAACGCCAGAGTACTTGTACTCTTTTAGCTTCGGCAGCCGTTCCTGGCGGATGTAGACCATGTTGTCTGATGCTAGTCTGCTAGCTGAGGATGTTGAGGTAGATTCAGTATTATTGATCAATCATGAATTGAGATCGTAGTCAATGAGAAGTGTCCAACGTCTCTCTCTCGAGTCAACCAGTTCCTTGACCGCGTTTCAAGCAAGAAAATCGCGCCAAGACGACACTCGCGACAAACATAGCCCGACGTCATCGGTTGACACGTGAAAGCCTGCAAGTGGTCCGTGAATGTGCACGACCTGAAATCATTGGATATCTTGAAAAGAGGGCAGTTAATAATGCACTGAAGCACTGAGCAGGAGGAAGTATATCGAGGGCACACGATTACGAGAATCCCTCAATTACTGGTCACTCAGAAGTCAATGAAACGCTTGAATCTGCATTGTGATGGCTATCTGACATGCTTGTAAGTGCTTGTCGGTGCCTATGAGTCCTGATAACGCCTCTGCCTGTAGCAACCAACTTGACGCTGGGAGCAAAAAGTGACCGCTATGCATATCCGGTATCAACACCGGTGGGAAAATTTCATGCACGAGACTTCAAGAATCGCGCTTCTCATTGCCTTGACCTTATGCCACGGGGCTCCAAGGCATGGGGACCAGGATTCTACTCTTCATCTCCTGAATGAGGGGTACAGTCTTGTGCACCGTCTCGCCCCAACCAGGCACGCTCCAGCTTTGCTCTCTGCGAGCACGTCTCTCCTCGAGGTCTGCAAATTGCCAGAGGTGATGAACGGTATTAAGATCACCGATCTGAACAAACCAGGCACCAACACCTTCCATGACCTCTCTTCTTGCCCTCAGCCCGGTGCGCCAGTGAGTCTCCCACTCTAGCAGGTTGCCAGGGTGCAGAGTGTAGGATCGTAGCTCGAACACACCACCCAGTTGACGCGGAGAAGTGGTAGGCCAGAAAGAGAACTCTTGCATCAGGGACGTCTTCTTTGAGTTGATGAGCGTCTTAAGCTTACGATCGAACTCGGGGAAGTCAGGGTGGTGCTGGATATTGTGAAGTGAGGCGTGGTAGCCCTGATAGCGCTGATATTCCCAGATGTGGACTGGAGATAGGTTAATTAACATGCCAATGCTTGCCAAGGAGTGAAACTCACCGAAAGTGTCGCAATCGCCGACCTCAGTCCGCCAGCTTCCAACCAGATTGACCTTATTCTCAGGCATGTTGGCCATGCGAGGGTACCAATTCCCGACCAGCTCGACGTACTCGTCCACCTTGTCTGGCTTGACGTCGTGGAAAACAATACTGTGCATGTACTTGCCTCTGGCGAGGACCTGACTGAAGCTGCGTTCGATCTCCTTGTCCATCTCTCTAGCCTCTGGTGTACCATAGATGAGGTTGGCCAGACGGCCGCCTTTCTTGCCGGCATCGGCTTCGCTGGACTTTCCTGGGTCTGACAGTAAGTATTGGTTGGGTCAGGCGGTGATGACTGACTCACTCTCAAGCTCATCGCGCTTCTTGTGTGCGGCCACTAGATCGTCTCTAAATTGCTGAGATCTCTGGTCAAATTCATGGCCCTTGTCTGGCTCGACATCGGATAGTGAAGGGGCTCTCTTTGCAGCTGCGAAAGCAGAACTGGTCGACAAGGATCTGGCAACGGCGGATGAGTGTGTAGCGAAGGTGAGGCGTGATGCAAGGCGTCTGGAGAACATGTTGGATGGCGTGAAGTGGTCTGTACAGTGTGAACAATGAGTGATTGTAGAAGGTGCGTGATAAACGATGACGGTGAATTCTCCGATTGCAAACACTTTCTTCAGGTGAGAAGGTAAACAGCGCCTGATGGAAAGACTGAAGCTCCAGTCTGGAGCTCTCCGCTCCGCCTGCACTCCAGCTGTGGGGTAATATGCACGGATGGTGGTGCTTCAAACACGTCATGCCCTGATTTAGTCTGGTCAGGGCTGATCGCGGTAGATCCACACTGTATTACGGGATAAGCACCAATTGCTCCAACACAATTCGACAACAACTCTGGAAGGGATAACTTCGAATCATGACCCTAATTGCCAATCAGTATTACGAATGTCTCTACTAAGCACTCTGTGATGTTCAATCATGAGGAGACCGATGCAGGGCAATCACGCGCTATCAGCATCTTTCAGAGACAAAACACCTGGTTTGTTGAAAGCTATTCGAGAGTTCGTGCTCTCCTACCCCAGCATAGGAAATGATAACAGAATCTGCCATCTCCAGGAGAGTATACTCATCCAAGTGCAAGGTAAATCGGAAAGTAAATGACTGCTGCATTAGCTGCCGTTACCTGCTGCCGTTACCTTGCTCGACAGATCATACTGTCCCAAAAGCCATAGTCTACTCTCCTAAGACCGTGTATTTCGTGGCCGTGGGTCAACGAAGCGTGGTATCCACATCATCTGCCATTCATTACTATATGATGAGCTGTGGCAAGCATGCAGTACTCACAGTAGTCAGGACACCAGCCTGACTGACTCAAATCAACAATTGCAATGTACTTCGGGGAACTCGTGAAAGTGACTAGGACGTTACCACGATGGAAATCGCCATGCGTGAATGTGTTGGCTCCATCGTCAGGCAGAAGCCGCCTATACGTACACTTTCGTACTCTCAAAGGGTCCTGCTTTTGATGAAACGTTGTTCAGGAGGGGCTCACTTGACACAACCTTCAGCCTTAGTGGTCAGATAGAAGAAGGGTGGGCGTGGGTGGGACTTCTAGTAGTCAAGAAAAATCATACCGATAGAGCTATTCCCAGGTTCCTGTTTCAGCCCATACAAAGGGCTTATTTTCTGGTACAGCTGGTCGTACACATCAATCCCATCATGGGAACTCAAGTTTTCTCATCAATCTAAGATACCACCTGAAATGAGCTGCATTTATATGAAAATCCCATCCTCAGCTTTACGCCAAGCGAAGACTTCTCTGGAACAGAAACTTGGCCACCCAGTACCTCTTTGATTGCTCGAAGACATTGTGCTTCGGCGATGGTTACATGAGGACCAAATTTGACAACAAGCGAGGGGTTTTCGAACCGTACAGGCTTCGGCTGGGTCACGTCTGCATTTTCAGCAAGTGCCCGAGCCCCTACCTGCTCAAGGGTGGGAAAAGGATGAGTTGGTGGTTTGTTCCGAAAGAAAGCTGAATCGAGAAAGTCCAGGTCGTCAACTGTGCCATCTGGCAAACAGGGCGGAGGTAATCGAAGGGGTGGGTGACATCTCGAGACGTGGCCCTCAGGTACATAGGGAAGGATTTTATCAAGCCCTTCAACACCCTGTACAAGTGGTTGCCACGAAGTCGCTATAGATGCCGAAACGACCCTGACATCTGATAGAGAGGTGGACTGGCAGCATTTTCTGCCTGGTTTGCCCAGCGTGCCTGACTAAGGTACATGTAACAGCACGTTCGCCCTAACGAACCCTGCGGATGTCGGAAGATTCGCGACCCTGTGGGGTAGCGCGCTGCGCTGACAATCACCCACGTCATCGTGGAGCTCTCCTCGATCTGGACGGATCCAATGAGTTTTTCGAAAATGTTCCACTGGAGACTTGACCACGTATGATCTAGTGATTCCATTTTACACAATGTTTACGCGATTGTGTATGCTCACGCTCATGTGACGGCATCCACCTCCAACGGCCGACCGAAGCTTAGGGTCCAATGATACGTTACCAAGTGCCCGCCATTGAAAAGTGGGCGCTGCGTTCCTGCGTCATCTTGACCGAGCCACGGAAACCCAAGGAGAGCAGGCTGGGAAAGGCAAGTACCTTGCGAGAGAGCTCTAGCAGTACATAAAGCCGTTGGTGTCCCTTACTTTACAATCTGCCATCCTATAAACCACATAGTACTTTTAGATCATTGACACACCTTCACTTCTTCAACAATCATCATCTACTCCAACGCAAACATGATTCCCGCAAGACCTCTGATGCGCTCCACTCTACCCAGAGCTGTTCGTTCTGCTCGTGCTTCCAGAACTCAACATGCACGCTTCCAATCAACCACATCGAGCACTGCTAGCAACTCGCAGCATATTGCTGCCGGTATGGCTGGTGGTGTCGCCGCCGCCGCTGTGCTGTATGGAGTCTACACGATCACACCCGCTGGTCAAATGTCCAAGAAGATCAACAAGACTGCCAAGGAAGCTGCACAAAAGTACAACGAGGCTGCTCAAAAGCTTCAACAAAGCACTCCCGACGCCGATCAAGCCGTTGACTACATGAAGAAGTTTGCCTACTCTTATGTTGGTTGGGTCCCTGGCGGTCGCGAGTACGTCGACACTGCGTTCAAAGACTTTGACACTGTCCGACAAAACCACAAGGAGGAGGCGGATAAGCTCGTCAACGATGCCTACCAACAGTTCCAAGGTCTCGCCAAGTCTGGCCTCAGCATGGAGACTGCTTCCAAGGCTTACGATGTCCTCTCCGACCTCGGAAAGAAGATCGCAGACCTTGCTGGAGATGCCATTGGAGATATTCTTGACAACCACCCTGGCCTGAAGGACAAGGTTGGTGGTAGTGTCGACCAGCTCAAGCAAATGGGCGAGCAATATGGCCCTGATGCCAAGAAGCAGGTTGACGAGACCTGGAAGCAGGTCAAGGATGTTATGGCTGGCGGTCTCAGCGCTTCCAGCATTGCCAAGGCAAAGAAGCTCATCGAAGAGAAGGTCCAGCAGGTCCAGAAGCTCGGTGACGAGGCATGGAGCAAGGGTCTGGAGCAGGCCAAGCCCATGCTTGAGAAGAACCCCAAGATCAAGGAACTCATCGAGAATAACTCGGATATTCTGAAGAGCGGTAACGCAAAGGAGCTTTTCGAAAAGGCCAAGAGCGCCGTCCAGAACGGAGAAATTCGTGGCTTCGAGGATTATATCAACGAGACAGTCGAGAAGGCCAAATCCAAGGGCTCCCAACTCAGCAGCAACTGGGGTGGTCTCGACCAATACTTCAAGATGATTCCAGGTGGTACCGAGATCTTGCCCAAGCTCAAGAACCTGAGCGAGGTTGCTGAGAAGCACAAGGACGAGGGTGAGAAGCTACTCAAAGAGACCATCGACGAAGTCAAGCAAGTACTTGAGAAGAGGGCGAAGCGCGCCGAGGAGATTGCAAACTCCGCCAAGAGGGAGGGACAGAAGGAGGTCAAGTAAGCTACTTGTCTGAGACCAGAGCCTAATGTTTTCACTGTAATATAACTATGAGCGACGAATTTGCAAAAGCGACGGCATGCATTCAAATGAAGTACTACTTTCAACTTTTTTCTTTTTACTTGCTCCTCCTGCGACCCTGTCCTAAATCCAGGTGAGCGATGTCTGATGTCCAACTTGCTGTTTCGAACCCATGTACTGAATTGTATCTTCGCTCTACTTCATTTCCGATATATGCTGGACTCTATATAGCTACATATAGCGCTACATTGGCGAGCGACTGGAACAAGCATCATGGACCAATAGATTGCTTGTCGATCCCCGCAGAGCCGCCGCCATGGAAGCATATATCGCGCGTATGTCACAACCACAGTCATACGCAGGAAGGATCTGGCATTGCTGGAAGAAAGTCCGTCCCCATCTCATTCTCAAATCCATAAGAAGCAAAGCAGTTTGAAATATATGGATCAATCTTAACATAGAGACTAGTAATATGTTTTCTCCTGCTATAGACATCCGACCAAGAACGTCAGCAAACGCGAGGTCTCGCCGTGAATACGCCGCTGCAGAAGCGTCAATTCTTTACGAGTACGTCTCGGCTTGATAGATTCGTATCTCAACATCCATGCGCTTGCCGCAATGCTCCACCAGAATATGATGATGCGATAGATGCTCTTCAATATGGTGTTCATGTCACCCGACCTTAATCGATATTTCGAGCTAGTATATACCTCATACTCCGCTGGAGCACTCCTTCATCGCTGACGCTTAACCATTGCCTTGTATAAATTGTGAAGAATGAATCGATATGGGCCTACGCGAAGAAGGGAGGATAATCTAGCTAATGGTCAGACCCTTTCTGGTAGTAATTCGCATCTCCACAGAGATGTAGAAAAGGCGGAAGAAAAGCGCGCGAAGCGGGCACATAAAAAGATATACACCCAGAAAGAAGGTGAAGATAGACACATCACTTGGAAAGAGAGGCTAAAGCAGTACGTTTAGCTGAAGAGGAGCTTGTACAATTATCTTACTGACAGGTCTCGTTAGCTTCACGTGGGCATGGTTTACAGTACGTGTAGCCCCAAGGCCATGCTAAAAGAGGTCTGGGCTAAGGAGACCGCGAGCAAGACTGACAAACTATACAGCTCACCATGTCAACGGGCGGATTCGCACTCCTCCTCTCCGTTCAACCTCACAAGTTCAAGCATCTCCTCACCCTCGGCACAATCGTCTACATCTTCGACCTCGTCCTCTTCGTACTTCTATGCGCAGGAATCACAACACGCTTCATCCTCGACCCGGCTGCGGTGCGCCGCTCCCTAACCTATCCAAATGAGTCTCTCTTCTTCGGCACCTTCTGGATCTCCTGGCCCACGATCATCGGTGGTATGCAGAACTATGGTAGCGCCCACGTTGGGACATGGCTACCTGTTGTCCTTCGTGTGCTCTTCTGGTTCTACTGCGCATCCACGATTCTGGTCGCTGTAGGCCAGTATTGGTACTTGTTCACAGCTAAGCAACTCACTGTGCAATCTATGGCTCCGTCATGGCTTCTGCCTATCTTTCCGACCATGCTGTGTGGGACAATCGCATCGCTAATCGCGAAGACGCAGCCGAATGATCAGCGTATGCCCATTATTGTTGCGGGCATCACTTGTCAGGGGCTGGGCATTATGGTGGCGATGATGATGTATGCGGTTTTGATCGCTAGGTTAATGGAATATGGACTGCCTGCGCCAAACCTGAGGCCGGGTCTTTTCATTTCTGTTGGACCGCCGGCATTTACTGCGTTGGCATTCATTGGTATAAGTGGAGCGCTGCCCGAGAATTACTCGATCTTTGAAACATATCCTGGGACTGCCGCCGCCATCAAAGTGATGGCGGTGTTTGTAGCGATTTTTCTCTGGGCTTTGGCATTTTGGTGAGTCTTATATTCGATTGCTATGGTTTATGGTACGTTGTGGCGCGAAGCTGATAAGTCCGGTCCCAGGTGGTTTTGCATTGCTGTCATATCTTGCATAGCTGGCGCGAGAGAGATGACATTTCATCTCGTATGGTGGGCGTTTGTTTTTCCCAATGTCGGCTTCACTATTGCTACCATTGATTTGGGAGAGCAATTGAAAAGTCAGGGCATACAATGGGTGGGCAGCATAATGACCATCTTTGTGTTCATTGCTTGGGTGTTTGTCCTTGGTCATCACATAAAAGCGCTGATTACGAAGCGCATGATGATGCCAGGCATGGATGAAGACAAGGGCGAAGAGGAGGATCCTGTCGTTCAAGATTACCAATAAGGTGGAACAAGACCATTGGCTCCCGATGGTTCTCGACTGTCAACACAGATCCGAAACGTGCACAGCCGCCTGTTTTCTCCAAGGCCCTGCTTAGCATACTGACGAAGCAGACATCCATGCCGATCCAAGTCCTTCGTCTCGCCACAATAAGTAAAGGATGCGGGAGACATCCTACTGGGATCAGACCCTGCATCAGACTTGTCCTGTACATCGCATCAGATTATAGTCTTCCTCCGTCACGAAAAGGATAGAACCTTCATAAAATCCATTGCCTACCTGCTAGAGCTGATTTGATTGACACCAACCCTATTGCGGCTGGAAAAAAACTTCTATAACCTCTTAGACAACATGCACGGCAAAATGGCGACGCCAGAAGAGAGATCGGACATGAGAATATTAATATTTAGTACTTTTCTGTGCAATCACTTGATAAAAGAGGGATGTGTCGCCATCTTCGGTGCATGGTTATGTGCAGGCGACTCGACAGAAACGAGTAGTTCAAGATATTTCGGATATTGCCAGAAGCTGGTGTCAATGACTAGCTCGGTCAACATTGAGGGAGATAATCAATGACTTGCACTTGTGGGATGTATCTAAGCATCTGTTGGTTCAGGGGCTTGCTGCAATTGGGAGATTGGACTGGCAGAAGACCAGGTTACCAAGTACGGGAGGAGATGAGACAATTGAAACAGCTGAGATTGCAAAAGAGGTGCGTAATTCAAGCATCAGAAGGGAGGAGAAGTGGCGCAGATTATCAAGAAGAGTGGGATAACGAAAAGTTGTAAGCTGGTTATTCTTGATGGGAGCATGGCTAAGACTGAATTTCTCCCCATCGGAGATCCTCCCCACGACGAATTCTGGTGAGAACAATCTGGACATTCATTGAGCCCAGATAACAAACGAAAGGCATATCGACAACGCAAAGACAAAAGCAGTTCTTTAGAAGCCTGGCGGACCACCTGGAGGACCGCCTGGTCCACCCATTGGGGGCCCGTCAGGTCCGCAACAGTCGTCCATGCAGCAATCTGCTCCCTCCTCACATAACCAACAGCAACAAAGAGTTGCTAAGCAAGCCATGATACCAGTCTGGGCGGCACCCCCAGTACGGCGTGGTTGTTGTTGCTGATACGGTTGCTGTTGGTATCCCATCTACAGTTCGGTCAATTGCTGGACCGTAAAGTCTGCTACAACGCGAGTAAGGTGACTGAATCTATGCATACCTGTTGCTGAGGCGCGTATTGCTGCTGGGGCATGTATTGCTGTTGTGGCGCATATTGTGGTGCATACTGCTGTTGGGGCTGCCCATAGTAGCTGTGTAATCTGATTGTCAGGCGTCGTAGGCTAGGCCCAAAGAGAATGACACTCACGCTTGTTGGGGGTGTTGTGGTTGTTGAGGGTTATAGTAACTTTGTGCCGACATTTCTGACTAAATTTGATTTCATACGACGTCTAATGACTGTCGCAAGATGTATGCCTTTTGGATCAGGTAGGAAAGAGAGTAAATAGGAGAAGTAGGCCACGATGATACCTAGCACTCGACATAGACTGACCACCTGATATATTAAACTCACATTGTTTCGCAAACACGTCTGCCAAGAGCATATTTCCTCATGTCAGGGTTTTCTAGTACTATGAGCATTGCTTCGTTCTACGCCACATTACGAAGTACGCGTGGTCGCACGTTGACTTTGCTCTTTAGCAGCAGAGAAATGCCCAATTTTGGTATAGAAGATTTGAGCCCTAACAGAGGTCGGCGAAATTCGCTCCCGACCATGTTTGGCTCTCCACAAATGACGCGTCTCGTCTGAGAAACATGTCTGACAAAGAATATGTGTTACAAGATTACGAGGAGGTCTTTGACAACTCGAGCTGCTGAAGCAGGGAACAAGTCGTTCAGTTGACCATCTTATCGAAAGTAGTGTTAAGTCTGGTAAGGTAAGTTGACGTTGACGTGAAAGGGTCGAGTCACGAGTTTGAAGTCGCATAAATAGCTCGGACCACATTACAAGTAACATCTGATCGTGCTGATGTATACCTCCATCATTGTTACATACGAAGAACTCGTTGCACAATAGCAGAAAATTATCTATCATGTCTCGTCCACTCAACATCTCAGAGCTCAGTGATACGAACTCGACGGGAGATGATGTATCTACAAGTAGCTCCGAGAACGACAGGAGCGAGGACAAAGTGGACTTCTCAAAAATGACTTTAGAGGATGCACTACGAGCTGCGAAGGCGATCGGCATCGATGTGAAGCTCCAAGAAAAGTACAAATACACTGGGACATCGCGCCTTATTATCTTTCGATTCCTTGAAGAACTGCAAGAGAATGAAAGAGTCGAATCAGGCGAACCTGCCGTGGGATCGTCTTCAGCGTCTCGAGGATCGTCTAGCCGGAGCAACATACAATCTGGACCATCGCAGAGGAAAAAGAGAAAACACTTCCAGGAGAACCCAATGTGCAGAAATTGTGATGCGCAATTCGACGATGAGAATAATCCTGAAGGGTGCTGCAGATACCATAGAGTAGACTACGCTCCCGCTTCCCTTGTGTTGGCTTACACTGCTGATGACCATGCAGGGGTTTTAGAACCCGACTTTCAGCACGATCACTGGACTGATCATGACGAGGATATTCACGATGATTCATATGACTCAGATGCAGATCCTGATGCATGGCTGTGGACTTGCTGTGGGAGAAATGCGGAAGGCGCAATTTGTCGTGTATCACGCCACGTTGAGTAGGCTTTGAGTAATAAGATGTGGATGAGGTATCGCAATGGAGTCATCTCTGTATAAGTCATGTTAGCTGAACATTGATCAACACAGAGAAAGTATGATATGACTGAAAATGATCCTTCGTACCAGAACGGGACACCGCATTGGGCAGACTGTATGAGGTACATCCATTCGCATTAGCTTACTAAGCCTGCTTCAACTCAATCCCGCATCCTACAGTAAGTGGCAGCCTGATGATGGAATCCAGACGCTGGCTCAAGCATATTGTTCAGATTGTTATCTGCAATAGGTAATTGATGCGCTATGTCTGATCCGATACTCATTCGAGAGTTGAGTTTTCGCCACTTGCATATATCACTGGCCCCCTCGCAATATGTATATCTATATGCAGCAACCTGGAGCCTCAAACTTGTCCAACCACGGGAATACACCTACAGATAGATAGCTCCTCGCTAAATACCTTCAAAACTGTCATCATCATGTCTAGTCCCGCAAAGAATGTCATCCTAGTCGGTGTATGTCTTCTTTCCATAAAGTGCTTTCGTATTTCGAGATCTTGATCTGATCTTGGCCCTTTGCACACTCTCAGATTGTCGAATGATGCTAATCAGACACACAGCCCAGCGGAGAGGTTGGGAAGGCTGTGCTCGGGGAGTTCATTTCGTCTGCACTTTTCAACTTATCTGTCCTGTCAAGAGAAGCATCGACTGCGACTTTCCCCTCATCCGTCAAGGTGATAAAGACAGACTATTCGCCTGAGTCTGTCGCAAAGGCACTCCAAGGCCAAGACGCTGTTGTATCTATGGTTGGAAAGGCAGGTGTACTCGAGCAGAAGTTGCTCGTGGATGCAGCAGTGAAGGCAGGCGTCAAGCGATTCCTGCCTAGCGAATACGGTCTGAACTCGGACAACCAGGCTGTAAGGACGAAAGTTCCACTTCATGATGAAAAAATGGTGGTGATGGACTATCTTCGTACAAAGGAGAAGGATGGGTTGACTTGGTCTGCAGTGGTGAGCATGCTGTCATCTCCCAACACTTTTCCATGAGCTGTACTAATCCACAACAGAACACCGGACCGCTCTTTGATTGGTGTGTCAAACGTGGAGCCTTAGGATTTAATTTGAAAACCAAGACTGTATCGTTTTGGGATGGCGGTGACATCAAGTTCTGCACAACCAATATGGCCACTGTTGGCAAAGCCATCGTTTCGCTCTTGTCTACACCAGAGCGCTTCGCCGCAACAGCGAACAAGTATGTTTACATATCATCGCACACTGTCTCGCAGAAACAGCTTCTCCCAATCTATGAAAAGATCACCGATGCCAAATGGACCACCGAGCACATCAGCTCAAAGGAGACCTTGACCGCAGCCATACAGAAATTCAGGGGTGGCGATCCAACGGCTTCGGTGAATGTGGTGCGATATGGGTTCTTGAGCTCGGAGGAGCTTAGCAATTTCGAGAAAATCGGTCTGGCCAACGAGATATTGGGTTTGCCGAAGGAAGATCTAGAGTCTGACTTGAGACAGCTCCTTGAAGATGTCTGAAATTGAGGCTTCAAAATCTGGTACTTCTCCCGTAGTGCACTTGAGGTTCTCTCGCGGAGCGTTACAACATGTCCATTTCAATTTGTTGCCTAGACCTTGCGTTTTTGGCTTTATCGCTTATTAGACATATTCGCTATAAGACATTCGTTTTGGCTACCGGATATAAATCTGCCGGGAGTAAGATAAAACCGGGCCGGGACCGGGCCTGTAGAAGTCATTGTACATTATCCAACCTATCCTTTCGTAATTCCTGTGCTTCTTCTCCGGCCAAGGGATCCTCCGACATAGAGGACGATATCGCTGATTGGTGCACTGTATCACCGAGAGGACTCGATTTGCACCCGCGGTCGTGACTGCAGCCTATATCGCAGTCGCTCGGGAGTTCGGCTTTATAGCGTGCAGCAACGCGAGTGATTTCGCACATCAATAATAAACCTCGCTATTGAGTCTGCTTGCTGCCTGAAGATTGGTTCTGGTATAATCGTGCTGTAGTAAGAAACACATGATGAATCCATGAACCATTGGTAGTGCAGTCGAGGGACCATTCCCTCATACCAAAGGGACCAGACCATTTGCCACCTGAATTACAACCATGTCGAAGACACCGGACATTGAAAAGACTAGCCAAGATGGCAAAGACGACATTGAGTCCGCTCTGGAAGCCGGCCACACAGTCGAGTCTGAACCGATGAAACAGCCAGATCCTACCATTCTCCCCACAAGCGAACTATCAAGAGTGCAAAGCGAAGTCTTTTCCGTCTTTACCACCAACCAAAAACGATTGATCATCCTCACCGCATCACTGGCCGGCTTCTTCTCTCCTCTATCAGGATCGATCTACTACCCAGCTCTCAATACCATTGCTAGCGACCTACGAGTGTCGAGCTCAAAAGCCAACCTGACAGTAACGACGTACATGATAATCCAAGGACTAGCCCCCATGATAACGGCTGGCTTCTCCGACGGCGCCGGTCGCCGTCCAGCCTACATGTTCTGCTTTATAATCTACTCTGTTGCAAATCTTGGTTTGGCTTTACAAAACAATTACGCTGCACTAATGGTGCTTCGCTGTCTCCAAAGCGGCGGCAGCAGCGGCACAATCGCCCTCGCAAACGGCGTCGTAGGCGATATGATCACCTCCGCTGAGCGAGGCAGCTACATCGCTTTCGCCTCGATAAGCAGCATCCTAGGTCCTGCCCTCTCACCCATCCTCGGCGGCTTGATCAGCGAGTACTGGAACTGGCACGGCATATTCTGGTTCCTCCTAGCCTTCGGCCTCGTCTTCTTCATCCCCCTCTTCCTCTTCTTCCCAGAGACCTGCAGGAAAGTCGTCGGCGACGGCTCGATCCCTCCCCCACCTCTAAACATGAACATAACCGACAAAATCCGCCATCGTCACCGAGCCGAATCCGGTAAACCACTCAACGAAGCCAAAATAGCCGAATACCGCAAAAACTACCGTCTCACCTTCCCCAACCCTCTACGCACCCTCGTCGTGCTCACGGATCCCGAATCCGCCATCGTGTTACTAGGAGCCGGCCTCGCAATGGCAGATTTCTACGCCATAAGCACCGGAGCGAGCACGGCTTTCCGCCGCGTCTACGGCTTCAACGACCTGCAGGTGTCGCTCATGTTCCTCCCCATCGGCGTAGGCGGGATAGTCTCGGCCTTCACAACGGGAAAAATGGTAGACTGGAACTACCGCCGCCACGCCCGCAAACACGGTGTCGCGGTCGACAAGAAACGTCAGCAAGACCTGATTGATTTTCCGATTGAGAAAGCAAGACTGGAGATCGCGCTGCCGTTGTTTTATTTGGGCTCTGCGGCCGTCATCGGGTATGGATGGGTCATGGACACGAAGCTGTCCCTCGCAGGACCGATCGTGCTGTTGTTTGTTATGGGGTATGCGGTCACGGCTGCGTATCAGGTGTTGAATGTGCTCATGGTGGACATCTACCCGGGCAAACCGGCAACGGCGACGGCCGCGAATAACATTGTTCGGTGTGAGTTGGGGGCTGCGGCGTCTGCGGCTATTGTGCCCATGGCCAAGGCTATGGGAAATGGGTGGGCGTATACGCTTGTTTCCGGACTGTTTATTGTGTATTCGCCTTTGTTGATGTTGGTGATGAGTCGAGGGATGGGATGGAGGAGGGCGAAGAGAGATAAGGAGAATGCGAAGAAGGAAAGGGAGAGGAGTGAAGTGCAGACGCAGATGCACGATAAGGAGGGTGGAGTGGATGAAGACAAAGAGGAGAAGTCATCTGTGCTGGCTGCACCTAAAGCATGATTTCATACTCGTATACAATAGATGAATATTTCAAGGGTATCTAACATATCTCTAACCCCTCACCCCCCAAAATCATTAGTCAAGCATCCCCCACTTCTCTAATGCTAGTCCCGCGCCACAAAAATGATCAAATATAAGCCTGCCCCTTCAAAAGCGGCATCACCTCCCTCGCACTAAAACAAGCATGTTCAACCCCTCCCTCCATCTCCTCCCTCACTCCCCGCGCCTCCTTGACAACCCCGTACCTCAATCCCTCAAAAACAGCATCGTCGTCTTCCCCAGGGGCAACATGACACGCCGCGCTAATCGCCGCGCTGCAGCTCCCCGCAACCGGCATATCTCCCTCTAACCGCCTACACCCACACCCCACCAGCGCCAGTATCATCAGTCCGCCTAGCACCAGCGCGAAAACAATCGACATTGTGCTGAAGCCGCACGTGTTGAGATCATCATACGGCATCGCAGACCCGTCGATATCGTAGACGTAGATCTCCACCAAAAAGATGGAGCGCGCGATGAGCCAGTGCAAGGTCCCTATGGCCGTCATGAGGGGCACAGAATACCGATATGGCAGCTGCAGAAAGTACGTGCTCCTCTGCTTGCCCACAGGCTTGCTGACCCGTAGTGGTTTGCGGTGGTGGGCAAAGGCGGTATATTCGGCGCCTAGCAACATGCAGGTGAAGATGTTGTTGTAGAAGAGGTAGACAAAGGATACGATGAGTTGGGGTATGTTGGCTATGAGGACGTTGGCGATCAGGGGCAGGGAGGTACCCGTGGAGATGGTGTTGTCGGTGTTTAGAGTGCCGACACCTTGGGACCAGATGTCCGCGAGGGTGATGGACACGCCGTAGGCGTTTGAGTAGGCTAGGGTTGCCGCGAAGAGGAGGCCTAGGCCGATGAACCAGATGGAGAGACAGCTATTTTGTGCGAGGTTTGTGTCAGTCGATTTATCTAGCTCGGGTGGAAAGAGGGAATGTGTGTGTGATGGGGGGGATTGGAAGGCTTACAGGGCTATGCAGAGGATCCAACGCTTTATGCTGGCTGATCTGAACCATCTGTGTCGTTTGCCAGCCCAGACCTGAGCATTGACTGTGATCTGCGTCTGCGTCCCCTGACTCGACAGGAGCTCATAGGTATCCGAGGTATTGGGGGCAGTGGAGCTCAAAGGCAACGTTCCCTCTGTCTGCCACTGCCTGTTATTGATGGGTCTTGGTTTTCCCTTCTTCTCCCTCTTTTGGCTCATCTTCTCCGTCTCCTCCCAGAGACCTCTTCTAACATCCAAGGCTGACAAAGGTCCCCGCAGCTCCGTCGTCTTGTCCGGATATCTCATAAAAGACGCTATCGCATCTCCCACAGTCGCCAAAGGACTGAAGTGCGTATGTACCAACGTCAAAAGCATACACACGATCTTGAGCACATTGCACACAATCACCACGCTCAACAAGGGTGTACTGATCGCTACGGTGCACTCCGGCTCAGCGGTCTGCGCTAAACAGTATTTCACATTGGCGGTAAAAGGGAGGGGGTCCTCGCAAGTCCTCAGACTGGAATATGTGTGATTGTAGGTCCCGTAGTCGTATATCTCCGTATAGTTCTCTACACAATGTTGGGAACCGTTGAGAGTCCAGGTGCTGGCGTCAAGGATTAATGATGCGGTATCACACTTGACGCGGTCGACGGCAGTGCCGTTGCACACCCAATCCAGGTCGTCGTAACCTTCTTGGATGACGTGCGAATAGAATTGAATCAAGCTCTGGTCTGGTTGCTCGAAGTCGGAAACCAGTAGAACGTTTCGCCATTTCGTTACGATGGTTGTTGTGCCGAATGCCCGTATACAGTCGGCGTTCTCCAGTCGCGTAAGACCAGAGACCTCGTTTTGTAGTTGCTTGATTGCCGGTCCTGTTTTGTTAGTGGCAGGGTCAACTCCATAGTCAGTCTGGAGCGTGACCGTTTCATTCCAGTACCCGCCAGTGATAAAGTCTTCAGTGACGAGAGCGGCAACGTAGTCATTTGCCGAGGTAGTGGAGTAAACCACCGAATTGTACCTGGCTTGACATTAGACTTCCATGATACCACCAGATGAGTGAGAGACTCACAATAAATGAAGCGGTATCGAGGAAGCAAACAGGATAACAATCAGCACTTTCCGCCATCTACTCATGACAGGAAAGTTGCGCAGAGAGGGAACGCCAATGTCCAGCCACATTCCCCGTACATGCGCAAGATCAATATCTTTCCGCGTCGGGGACGTCAATAGCTGAGCACAATTGTTGCTGGCTCCAAGCAATAACGTGCTGAGTGCGTTGACAGCAAGATCTGACCAGAATACGATGTTCTTCATTTCCGTACATGGTCCTGGTTGGAACATGTCAGCCTTGATAAGTACATCTTTGACTGGAACGTGTGTCAATACCACTAAACACTGTAGAAGAGCCATCTTGAAGCTCAAAGCTGGCGTTCGCCCATATAAGCACGCAGATATTCGTTATCAACACCAACAGTGCAACGCCAGCGCCAGACTTGACATTGACCCGCCATGCATGCGTCTGCCGGACAATGGTGACAGGATCATCCGCGAAGCGTCGATCAGATGAGAGAAATGGGATATCATCGCTTTTGCTTCCTTTTCGCCAACGCTGCCACGGTAGTCTGGATGCGGGTGGACGTATGGGGTCTCCATCTGAGACTTGTCCTTCTGTGATGACAGGACTGTCATCGTCGCCTTTGATCCATTTCATGTTGTGCCACAGGACCAATCTTGGAGGATTCGCATCAAGAAGATGAGGTGTCGGATAATGGAAGAGCAAGTAAATCCTTTTGAACCCGGTCACAGAGTGAAACTCTAGGCTACACCGCCCAAGGTGGCATATACATCTCCTTGAAGGACCAGAAACAACGCAATGTGTGAAGAGCAATGAGACAGGGAGACGGAAGAGCAAAAGAGCCAGGATCAACCAAGCCACATCTCAACACTACCAATACATGTATGCCGCCTCGGAAATCTATAAACCTACCTTACCTTACAACCAAGAAACCGCACGCAGGACGGGCTGACATGAACCTTATGCTACTCTACAGTAGAGGGGAGAGAAAAAAGCACACATAGTATAAGGCACACCCGCCTTGGCAATGGCGCTTTGTATGAGAAAGACGAGGTCGACCATGCCTATACCGCCGCTGTGCAGAGCCTCGAAGGATCATTAGCGTTACGCATGGCCATGGGGGGAACATTGAAGAGTTGATATGTGGCTGAAACTCGTGGTTGGCGACCCGTCATGAGGATCGATCTGGTTCGCCCTTAAAGTGCATGTTTACGCGAGGGCTATGCACGCCTAATAATAGGCTTCACAGCCCGACGAAGAGCCATGTGAAGAGATAGATGCGATGAGCTTAACCAGTAAATGCACATGAAACTGAAAGTCGAAAGAGAGTTTGGATATGGAAAGTATGTGTTCTACAAGAAAATTGGCAAAAACTGAGAGCCAGACCCTGAATTATTACGCATCGCTTGCTCGTCTGCTCCTGCCAATAAGCTCCAATATGAATCCCCAGCCGTGACATTCGTTGACTTTTCCCTTTCGCATTCAGTCCCTAGGCTGACAGCACCTTTCAATTCAAGTATTACAATGCAACTCTAAAGCTCTTCGTGGGCAGTTGCGGAATTGGCATCACTTGCAGGTTGAGCCTTGCTGTCCTCTTGTTCGGACGACTCGACCTTGACCTCCTTCTTGAGGTCGCGGTCGACATTCACTTTAGGAGGTGCTCCGCTAGCCTCGCCAGCAAAGTCAGTGCTGGGCTCTTCTGCCTCGGCGAGGGTGCCTGCGCTGGACGCGTCCACCTCTTCAAGACCCTCAACTTCGACGACATCGTTGCCAGCCTCGTCGATAAGACGAGTCTTGGTCTCGTACTTGGTGGAGAAGGAAACTTTACCCTCAAGAGCCTTGACTTGTTCCTCGTTGAGAATGTTTCCGGCTTCGTCACGGTATTCAACCTTCTCCAGCACACTGTTCACACCAGGAGTCACATGGACATCTTGCTTGGGGTCCTGAGCCACTGGAGGAGCTTGACCGTTGACGGCTGCGTTAGTCTGTATCGCCGCAGCGGGAGAAACCTGCGCGTAGGTCGAGTATTGGTCGTACTACGAGAGGAGTTAGCTTTGTTCATCAGAGAAAGAGTGATCAATGAAGGGAACTGACGTTGTCGTAGAAAGTGTTGCAGTCCCAGTCCCAAGTGTCAAACAACTTGACGCGGTTGCAGTCATTCTTGGTCCATGCACTTCCATATGCGACTGGGGAGTAGAGGCCAAAGACAACGATGCTCAGAGCAAGGAAGACGACGGCACCAGCCTGGCCAATTGCAGGGCGGTTCTTGAGACCAATGACGGCAATGCGGTTGGTGAAGAAATCGTAGACTTGGCAGAGAGCGATGATGCCAAAGTACAGGGCGGGGAAGTAATGGTGCAGAAAGAGTTGTCTCTGCATGAGGAAGAAAGGAAAGTAGTGGAATGCCCAGCCGAGAACAGAAGTGCCAATCTCGTAGTCGAAACGCTTAAAGGTAACGTGCTTGTAGTCGTTGCAGCTTCTCTGCCAGCGAAGAACAGCAAGACCCTTGAAGGCAATGTAGAGAGCAATGGCAGCGGTTGTGCTCCACCAGATCAATGGGTTGCCAATAAGGTAGATTTGACGGTGGTCCTTGCCCCAGAAGTTGATACCACGACGGAGAATGGGCCACGACGGAGGCCGAGAGTCCCAGGCGTGGGACTCGACGAGACCGGCGTTGGTGGTCCACATGACTCGTTGCAGCTCCCAGAACTTGCCAAAGAAGCCAGGATCGCGGTAGTTGACCTTTTCAGCGTCTTCCTTGAGTTGAGGGTGATCGTTGGCCTCAATGTACCAGATGCTGTTTGGGAGAGTGCCTCCTTTGGCGCAAGTGACTTCTTGCTGCTCGAAGCCCCACTCAGGAAGTTTGACCTTGTGGGAGAAGAGGACGCAGCCAGTCATGATGTGGACAAGCTTGAACTTGGTCTCAATGGTGCGCAACCGCTCCTTTGCAACAGCACCGTCCGACAAGTGCTTAACAATCTCAACCTTGAAAAGATCGTTGGCGTCCCCATCGAAACCTTCGTAGCCGTACGCGGAAACCTCATTTTGCCAGTCAGCCTCGGTGACGGGTGGGCGGTGGTCGTGAGAGTGAACGCGGCGGTCGGTTGTGACATGGTAGAGCTTGAGGATGGAGCCGTCGTAGATGAGAGATGGATCGAGGTTGTCCCAGGCGAGCGGGCCCTTGATCTCGGCTCCGGAAGTGTCCAGAGGTTGAGTCTGGTTCTCGAGTAGCCAAACGTTGTTCTCGTCCTTGTGTGGATAAAGGGTGATCTGTTGCTGCTGGCTACCGGTGGGGTACATGTGGCTGTGAGAGTGGAGGTAACCACCCTGGGTGTTGTGGTGGCGGAGCGAGACACGCGATCCGAATACGACATCTGCGGGTACATCTTGCATGCTCTTGCTGTTGAGGGTGGATTGAAACTCGGAAGACATGAAACCATCGCCGTCGCCGGGATTGACGAGGCAGAGGAAGTGAATCGCGAACATGCCCATGTAGAAGGTGACTGGAATGACAATCAGGCAGAAGATACGGGCGAAGAGGTGCTTGAACCAAATGCGCTGGGAATGATGTTAGTCGGGAGAGCTTGCTGGCGATTGAAGGACAGAGTATAGCTCACAGGAGTGACGTTTCTTGTGTCAGAAAGGAGGACCCACAGCTGGAGCGCAGTGAGACTGCCCACCCAGCCAATGGTGAAGAGACCGACCCACTTGACACTGACAGTAGCACCAAGACCGAGACCAGAAAAGGCAAGCCAGAACCACCAAGCTGGAGTGAAGGCCTTCTTGGGACCTTGCTCGTGAAGGTTGGTGAAAGAGGTCCAGGCGAGGACAGTGATGGCGGTGAAGATGACAAGAGGAGAGTCCAAGAGAATCAGTCTAGACTGGGTGACGAGGCCGTTCTCTGTGAATCATGTTAGCGGTGATGGCTGGTACTGCTGTGAATGAGCGGATCGTACCGAACAAGACGAGTCCAGCACCCAGAGTAGCGGTCGTAGTCTTGCATCCAGCAGCCTTGAGGGTCAGGAACATGGTGGGGATAGACAGGATACCACAGATGGCAGGAAGGAGGCGCATGGCAACATATGGAACGCCGGGCTCGACGTAGTCCTTGCCAATATCTTTGAAATCGAATTCACCGTCGAAGCCGGCCAGCCAGCCCGCGAGGGTGATGAGGAGCTTTGCGAGAGGAGGGTGTACGTCCATGAAGAATCTACCCTTGATGTACTTTGACGCGAATCCTCCGAAATGAACCTCATCAAAGACGACACTGGTGGGTTGGTAGATTTTCCACATGCGAACAATGGTGCCAACAAAAGCCAAGACAGCCAGGATTGACCATTCTGAAGAACCGAGCTTGGTAATGTCGTTGTCCTTTACACCTTCAGAAGTATAGCCAGGGGTCTTGGTGGCCTTGGGCTCTTTGACGGGGACAGGTTGGACATTTCTAGCAGGCGATCTGCCTGAGCGAGTGGTGGGAGCCATGCGCAATCGATCAACGGCTAAGTGTGCAGGTCAAGAGACGACGAATGTTGAGCTGACCAAAAGTGGGATGGTGGGCTGACAGGCAGATAGCTCCTGATGAAACAAGAGAGCGATCTGCTAAGCCCAGACAGTCTACCACACGATGTGGAAAAGGCAAAAAGGGAAGAAATAAAATGACAAGGAAAGGACAAGATGTGAAAAAGGAAGACAGGAAGAGACGGGCAGCTCACAAGGGGCTGAATGCAAGTCTCTATTCCTGTTTTAGTGACCACGTAACGTCCAGTGAAGCGTTAGAGCTCCTTCGATTCAACACGAATCGCGCCAAGACCAGTAGGAGCAAGGAGCTGCCACTGCTGGAATTGAACAAGGGGCTACCCGGAGCTAGAGAGCAACTACCTAAGAGATCAGATAAGATGGAGATCCCGCCGCTAAAACAATATTCGGCCATGCCATGCCATGCTGCACGACAGGGTCGTTAGGGCTTCGGCTCTCGCAGTGTTGAATTGATGTAAAGGTGAAGCTTGACGATCCATCACATCTTCATCAATCATTGGTGTTTGTTTGTCGCATTTCCACAGGACCGGTCAGACTCAAAGTGATTGCGCCAAGCGACTGCTATCTTCCTTGAACGCGCACCATAGACGCGACTTGAGCGTTGGTACATCAGGCCTGCACAACGCCGAACAACTTGTTATAGACGTCGCATCACCACCACAAGTCTCTACAACAACAAGGAGACAATCCTACAGAGTCTAGTCAAGATGGCACCAGCGCCGCTCGTCGAGCGTAATGACACCCCCGACACGACTGACGCACTGGACCTCAAGCCTCCACCAGGAGTGATTCTTCCTCCCAAGGAGATTCGACTAGCGCTTGAAAAGGTTGCTGGCTACGTGAGCCGCAATGGACCTGGCTTCGAAGAGCGTGTCGTAGCCGCGGCCGGCACCAAACCCTCGTTCCAGTTCATTCTCCCCGACAACCCATACAATGCCTACTACCTATGGCGCCTATCCGAGGTCAAGGACGGACGAGGCACAAACATCTCTGCAGGCACCGAGGGAGAGGCGCCGCTGCCAAAGAAGAAGACTGGTCCACAACCGCCCCCCGACTTCCATTTCTCCGCTCGCATGCCCAACATGAGCGCCGTCGATCTGGAGACGGTCAAGCTCACTGCCCTCTTCATCGCAAAGAATGGCCGTCCGTGGATGCAGGCTCTGTCGCAACGCGAAATGACCAACCCAAACTTTGCCTTTCTCCGTCCGCAACACAGTTGGCACTCCTTCTTCACCCGTCTGGTGGACCAATACACCGAGCTCATCACCGGTGACAGTGTTGATGGAGGCAGACCGCAGAGAGAGAAAGAGCAGACACTGCAAAAGAACATTGAGAACAGATACCACATCCTGGAACGGGCAAGAAAGCGCGCCGAGTGGGTCAAATACCAAGAGACGCAAAAGGTCAAGCAAGAGGAAGAGGAGGAAGCAGAGAAGATTGCCTTTGCTCAAGTCGACTGGCAGGACTTTACCGTCGTTGAGACGCTCATCTTTGACGAGACCGACGACCAAACACAGCTGCCGCCCCCGACCTCGCTCAACGATCTGCAATCCGCATCCCTCGAACAAAAAGCGCAGATGAGTCTGGCACCCAGTAGTCATCGCATCGAAGAAGCCATGCCCGGTCTCGACGACTTCCAACAAATGCCTTACCAATCATTACCGCCAACTCCCGCACAATCCATGCCCATCGGCATGCCTCCTCCACCACAACCATACATGCCGTCTCCCGCACCTTCCATCTCACCAGCAGCCGCCTCAGCCTACGCCCCGCCTCCATCCCAGAATGACGACGAGTCTTCCCGCATGGCTGAACGTCAAGCCCAGCAACAACGTGCTGAAGCTGCTAGAGCTGCTGCCAGTGGTCAAGGCCCGATGAGAATCAGACAGGATTATGTCCCCAGAGCTCAAGCACGCAGACAGAACGCCAACACCGGCATCTGTCCCAACTGCAAGCAGACAATTCCCCTTAATGAGATGGATGAGCACATGAGAAGTATGCATTCATTCTTTTCTTGCCCCTAAACTAGACATTTTGCTGACATCCCTTCTTAGTTGAATTGCTCGATCCGCGCTGGCGCGACCAACAGAGGATTGCGCAACAACGATCAAGCACTACTAATCTCTCCACGGTCGACGTGGCTAACAACCTCAAACGTCTGGCCTCTCAGAGATCCGATTTGTTCGACCCCGTCACTGGCGTCCCCATCTCCAAGGAGGAAGAGGAACGTCGAAAGAGGGTTGAAATGGGCAGTTATGATGGTACTCAACAGCCTGGTATGGCCGGCCTTCAACAACAGCAGCAGCCGCCTACCGATGTGCAAGAGCAAATTAGGCAACTGCACCAGAAATATGCAGGGCAGTGAGCAGTTGGCGAGCTTTCCTTGACGATTCACACATGAGGGAGGAATTGAAGTCTTGGAAATGGGCTTGGAAGTGAGAGACGAGCAGACGAGAAGTAAGTCAAGTCTTCTCTCAGCCATGTAACACTAGCGAAGAAGAGAGGCGAAAAGTGTGGATGCAACGTCGCTTCTTGCTTCTTCAAACACCTTGTTATCCCACCGCCACCAATGAATTGCAGAAAGCAGCCTACCAATGAAATGAAAATGAATCAAGATATCGATGTCGTGAGCATGTGGACCTCTGAGTCTGCTTTGTTTTACTTTTTACTACGTTGTTTCTCTTCCCTTGACTATTCTGTCTGAATGTCCCTACATAAGCATGCCTCGCCGTTCGAGTTGATGACTTTCAACGATCTCAAACAACCATTTCTTACCTTTTCAAGAATCAAGGCAGAGATCAGTGTTGGGACACAAACCACTCGGTGAGGAACAGCTCTATCCGCTATCACTCTTGATGTTATCTTGCTAGATCCCTTCGTCTACTGTCCAGCCCACACCATCCCATCCTTGCTGCCTGGCGATTGTGAACCCTGCATATGGCTAGAGGATGATAACACCTTCCCACCGCACTCCAAGCAGTCCATAGGTGTTGGTATCCACCTGCGCAACTTTTGCTACGTCTGACAGAGCCCACGCAACGAACCAAAAATCCATCTACCTCCGAGCATCGGACAGATCACGAACTCAACCCTACCAGCCGCCAAAAACAACTCCAAATCAACCTGTCTTTGATTCGTGGAGAGCGGAACAAAATGGAGCACAAACCCCTGTCGTCTCTCCTCCCCTCGGATTTACTGACCTTGATCAGCCTGGCCTCGCCAAAGCGGCCAAGCAAACCAATAAACCTTCACCTCACAGCTTTTATCTTCCACCAGAATCTACTCGACCACACCGAGCGCATCTTACTTGTTAACCCAAGCAAAGACGAGGAGGGAGTGTGGTGGCCACTAGCAGGTGTCCACCGATTTCCCTCACCGTCTTTCCCCGGCCCCTTCTCTTCCTGTTCCTCCTGTCCCTCCTTCGAGCACGAGGGTCGCAACGAGGATCATATATACGATGACATCACAAACAATCGCCACAATCATTACAACGACCAATACAGAGGAACTTGCTGGCACAACCACAACCACAACCACAACCCAAACTGGATCCCCTGTGATAATAACGTCAAAGATCCCCAGAAAGAAGTCCCGGTGGCTAGGACCATAGAACACAATATAGAGACAGTACTAGATCTACCCTGGGAAGAACTAATCGAGTGTGCGCCCTGGGAATTCCTCATATCTCTCGACCACGAACGCCATTCCTCGCACCCAACCATCCCTATCAGAGAATGTACGGAGAGAGAAGGAGGAGGAGGAAAAGACAAAGAATCCTGGTTGCTAGGGAAATGCTACCGTCTCACTTCTTCCTCTCCTAGTCCTTCTGATGTTTCTGGCTACAACAATACCGCAACTGTCACTGCCGAGAGTTGTGCACCTCCGGAGCTGGATTTCGACACTACTGTTGTGAGGGATATCAGGTGGTTTACTCACGGGCAAATCCTGGATCTTTGCCATGGTGCCGATGACGGAGATACCAGCAATAGCGACAGCAATGGCGACATTGACGGCAGCTGTAGCCGTGGCGGGTATCGCAGAGAGCAAAATACATGCAGAGAGCATAGGGGATACAGAGGGCGAGGGGGAAAAGATAGCAAGGAGAGGATATGCGAGAAATACCGGTCCTCTATCCTCCAGGCTTTTGAATGGAGCAGTCCGCTTCACGCCCATCACTATTCTTCGGACGGTGTCAGACTTGGAAAGGACGGCACTACTACTGCCAGAAGTGTTGAGACGTCTGGCAATGCTGGTATTCCTGAAAAGGGAGCGCGACTTTCTTCTTCTGGCTTGTCTTCTCTGGGTTTCTCTCCTACTACCACTTCTAGGTTGGGACCGTCTTCGACTTTAGACACGGAGATGAGCACGATGAGCGGTGCACTACCCCGCTCCTCAATGCAACATACCGATGTCGCCATATACACTTCCACGAATAACGACGAGAAGGAGGACGAAAAGAAGGAGGAGGAGGATGCGAGCGGAGATGGGTCTGCAGACGACCACTCCACCAACGACAAAGAAACCGCACGACTAGAGCAGAGGGATACAGCCATGCAAAGTGCCATAGACACTGGTTTCGCGTCAGAGTTACTGATGTTGATAGGGATGCGGTGTCCTACTCCCCCTATCACATGAATCACTTCATGACTCAGACAAGGACGGGGAGAAAGGGATCAATGAGATATTCAAGACAGTGAGGATAGACAGGAGTACTATAGACATGGCAGCAGGGAAAACAGAGTCCTTCTTCATTTGGATCGGCTAGATGGGGAGTTTGATAAACTATGGTAACTTGAACATCCGGCTTCTGCTAGAGATTATTGCGAGATGTGATATTTCTTGATCCATCGGCTACATTCAAGAATTATTTACCAGACTCGTGGTACACAGATCTGGTAAATTAGATCGTATAGGTGCGTGGTGTGATCGCGAGCATCACTTTCTACCGGGTGTGGACAGGCATGAGATGCGGTCTCACACCCCGAACAAGCAGCTCGAGTGTCTCGCAGAGAGCTATCCCGCTATGCCAGATATCATGTGTCCAATGTGGAACCCCTGGCTGACCCTCTCCAGCAGTCGTATAAAGGCAGATTAGCCCCTTCCTCAACCCAACTGATGGACCAGAGGCTCCTTCAAGCCACGAACCAGGCACAATCTGAATATGCAAACTTTTGTGATTGAAGAGAGGCAAGGAAAACAAAGACTGTCCGCGCAACCCCTCCTCAAGAAGTCATTTTTAGCTTTTTTGTCTTCTGCTCATTTCCTTCCTGTGCTGGTTTCCTCGGCCTCGGTGGCAATGGTTCCTCGTCTTCAAAGATCTCCACAACTTCCACGGCCGGAAACTCCTTTCTGACTTCTCCAGCGAGATGGCGTATACCCCATTCCTCGCACGTGCGGTGTCCCACGCAAACAACTTTCATGTTTTTCTTCTTTGCAGCTTCGAGTCCTGGTTCGCGAGCTTGGCCGGTGAGGTAGAGGATCTGACTCGCATCGTTGGGGTCCTGGATCCATTCTCTGAAGATGGCGGCTTCCACAACTCTGTCCACTTCTTCGGGATGGAACGCATTCATAATAGCCACGACTTTGACCTCTTTTTCCCCGTCTCCTGTCTCATCACTAGTCCCTAGATCGAAGCCGTGGATACTGTCGACGCTTTGAAACTCTCGCTCGATGTCTGCCACTATATGCCGCAATGACCGCACAGAGTCTAGTATACCCACAATGCCGATCCTGCGATCCGCATCACCCTTGTAGCCCTGTAGGCAGACAGACGACGGTATATCGATATGCAAACGGGTTGCGAGGACAGTATTATATCCTACTGTAAGTACCTCATCAAAAGCAACATGTGAGGCCAACACGACGGTCCCACGAGGCACTCGCCTCCTATCTAGATTGAAAGGTCGATGTAGAAACACAGCTGGTCGATGCGGGCTTGGCGCGTTCATCTCAGTGTATACGCCAGGCGTGGGCGTTATGGACAGTATAATCTTGGATACAGGAGTGTAGTCTGTGGGTATGTTTCGGATGCCAAAACGTGGTAGGTTCTCTTTTGTTTGTCGTTGAGGTGGGTTGCGGGAGTTGTGGTAGATGAAGTCTACATCTTTGCGACAGGGAGAGCCTAGGTGGGATGCTATTGACCTGGAGAGATGGGTGACTGTGGGCAAAATTTGAGATGGCGGAGGGACCGCTTGAGCGACGAGGTTGCTGGACATGGCGCTGCTGGAGGTTGTCTCGTGTGTCATGTCGTACTCGGTTCGCACGAGACGGACGAGTAGCAACGACCAGAGTGCTATGGAGTGGCCAGTAAATGTATATATGTCAAGGCGAGACTGGAACGTGTATAGCCAGGTCAAGGGATAGACAGGGAAAGGTGAACAGAACCACGGAATGAAAAGAGCAAGCTAGATTTGGGGCGTCGTTGACGTCGACAATTATGCATACTATCTACAAATACACTCCTATCTTGGTGATTGGTCTGTACCCGTTGGGTGAGCCAGCAGGGGATGATATATGTGAGAACTGTAAATTTGCGGGAGTTGCAAGGTAGTTTTGCATACCAGGTAGGGATAGAAGAATTGTAAAGGTTGCAAGACGACCGTTTGTCCATTGCATGCAGCATAATTTACTAGTGAGCGGTCCCTGTTGCTGTCCAGGTGAACCTTGTACCTTGATAGCCCGAAAAGTCAAGAGGACGGCATGTCGTTGAGGGTCGACGTCATGCTGTACATTTAGGAGCTAGCACGAGTCATTAGTGTCGGCAGACCTGCTGCTATGGGAAGGCTCAGGGTCTTCACATGTCTCCCGGCCCAGAAAAAGTGGTGATCAGATTCGGCTTGACCATCAATTCGACCAAGATATAACAAACATAATATTCGCAATGCTTACCGAGCAATTTGTGGCAGCCGTGGGTGTACCGGCTACAAAGACCGGCGGGACATCTGGAGCCAAAGATGTAGGCGTTTTCGTCTTCGAGTCGCAACCTCTTCAGCAACCGCGGGCGGCATACAAGAAATCGACAACAAATGCCAATTGCGTGGCTGTCAGTGCAAGCCATATATTCGCGGCCCAAGCAGACAAGGCGGTGGTGAATGTGTACAGCAGGGAAAAGGGTGGTCAAGAGGCTACGGTGCCGTTTCCTGAGAGAATCACGTGCATCACACTTGCTTGTGAAGAGACGGTACTGGTACTAGGCAGTGTCGAGGGTCGCATCTTCTTGTGGGAGGTAAGAATGAATGGGCGGGACAGATGATAGAAGAAGTGGAAATATGCTGACAGAGTACTCTTAGACACATACCGGCCGCCTTGTGGTGACAACACAAGCACATCTGCAATCCGTTACAGCTCTCGCCGTGGATGCATCTTCAAACTTTCTTCTCTCAGGCAGTGCAGACAGCAGCATCCACGTCTGGTCTATTCAAAATCTTCTATCCTTCTCTTCTCAAGACTCTCACTCACCACTACACACTCTCTCCGCCCACCGATCCGCCATCACCGCTCTCGCCATCGGCCACAGCACAAGCTCATACAACATCGTTGTTTCCGCATCAAAAGACAACACGGCAATAGTATGGGATTATCAGAACAACACTCTTCTCCGCACAATCCTCCTTCCCGATACTCCGTTGTGTCTTGCCCTGGATCCAGCCGATAGAGCTGTCTACACAGCGTATGGAGACGGGAGTGTGCAGCTTCTGAACTTCTATTCCGAAGCTTTCCTCGCATCGCCCAACGATGATGGCAACACGACCAAGAACCCGCTCTATGATGAAGCACAAGCGGCTCTCCCAGTTCAACCGCTTGCAAGCACGAGATGGAGCCCACCAACTGCCGACACGGGCGCGACCTTGAGCTGCGTCCTCTCCTACGATGGTAGCATGCTTACGACAGGGCATGCGAATGGCAAGATATTACACTGGGACATCCCTCTTGCTCGCTACAGCTCTACATATCCTCCGACCGCAAATCCTCTCCCAGGACCAGTCACAAATCTTGTGGCCCTGCCGATTATTGGGTTCCCAGACGACACATCTCCCCGACCAACTAGACTACACACAATAGTCAAGCCTAAGCACGGTGCCTTTGAGACAAGAGATGTAGAGGGTGCTATCCCTGGCGACTACAAGCTCAGTGGACAATTCACCACTTCTTTCCCTGTCCCCCACTTCGATGCCTCCTCCGAGACTGCTTTACAGTCAACGACGAAGTCCGACTTCATGCAAGCACTCACGCACCCCTCATTTCCATCCGACCTCCTCGCCCGGGGTCTAGCAGATTTTGCTTCTTGGACTCCCAAACCCACCACCTCATCTCAACCTACGATTGCACCAGAAGTTGCCGCAGCAGCAGCAGCCTCATCTACAGAAACCGGCGACTTTATGAGTCTAGAAGCACCTGAGTCTGCAGCCAAGCCCGTCTCATCAAATCCGACACTAGAGCAGAAGAATGCACAATTACAAGCTGAGATCTCGGAGCTGCGGAAGATGCAAAGAACGACACTGAAGCAGATGGAGGAGATGCGGAAAAAGGAAGCTGCTTTGATAAAAAGGGTGCAGGCTGCCGAGGCGAAGAAGAGGTAGGCAGCTGGAATTTTCTTCAGGAGAACGGGGTAGAAGGGAGCATACGGAAATGCATTTTCTCCCCGCATGGACCATTTGTAAATACCATTGGCAGGCGCACTTGGGCAGACGAAAGTCCACATCAGCCAATTGAAAGTGGAAATGGATTTCAAAGTGGCTATATACACAAGGATATAGATAGCTCGGAGATGTAAAATACCCCACCAAAACCCAATGTGGCAATCCTTCCGGAAGCGTCCTGTATATGTTTTCTCTCAAGCGGAAAAAGATGAGAAAGACGAGTATACAAGTGCTAATCTAACCAGTCTAGAGACCAATCTCACAAGACGCGAGTCCGCACCGTGTGACCCTCCCACCTTTATCTTCTTTCTCCTCCTCTTGTTTATTCGTATGTTCACATCGTTTCACATCGTTGTGAATAGCAAGGAGACCCGTACGACGCCACCCTTCTACCCGGACTTCGCCGCTGTAAACGCTGACCAACGAAAAGGACCCAAGTCGGACATGAAGGCATGGAGGCTCGTTCCCCAATTGACATTTGTCAGCTATGTTGTGACTCAGATAAAAGGTCTTTAGAAACATGGCACAAGTACAATGGTAGACGCTCGTCCACGACAAGAGAGGTGGGCATTCTATTCCAAAACTTTGCTTTGGGGTGTTCCCAAAGAAAGACCAGATATATACAAGAAGAAAATATGCATCGTTCCAAATTGTGCTTGTTCTATCTAGTTGTCTTGGCTTGATAAATCTCAATACACGATGGGGATGGCCTGCATGTTCAAAAGTGTGGCCCCAGGCATGAACGAACTGCAAAACGAAAGCCTGTCATTGATAATGCAAAACACAGTGTCAAAAGCGTTCGCGTTACAGGCGATGGTCTGGTCGCTAGCAATAGCACACTGCAGGATAGGCACCTTGTCACCAAGCCAGTTGGGTATGGCGGCGATGATGAGGGTTCCTTCGAGTCCAGTCAGGTCAGGGGTGGTTCCATAGACTCTTTGGCCAAAATCATTATCCTCGAGGTAACCCTTCGCTGGGTCGAGGTTCCAGACAACCGCGGCATCCTTGCTAGTGGTGAGAAAGAGCTCATTGAGATTCGGCGACGCCGGTTTGAACCTCCATGTCACATATTGTCCATCCAGAGCGCCACCTTTTACTTGCAAGACCACCGTCGCAATAGGTAAATTCGCCGTCGTAGTCGTGGTTAGGGAGGCTGAGGTCGTGGCTGGAGAGGCTGTGGTCGTGGTTGGAGAGGCTGTTATCGTGGTTGGGGAAGTTGTGATGTTGGTCTGAACTGTAGTTGTGACAGTGACGGCTGTGGCTCTGACAGTGACCGTGCTTGTAGACGTCAATGTGGTGGTCACGTTCTGAGTGACCGTGGCGCTGACAGTGACCGTGCTTGTAGGTGTCGATGTGGTGGTCACGGTCTGGGTGACTGTGGCGATAAGGGTGCTGTATCCCGAAAGACTTGAACAGTAAGTCTGAGGAGCCGAATAAGAGGTATTCGTGGAGGCCTGGTGTATTGTAGCATTTGCATTTGATGAGCCAGGGTTGGTAGTGTTGCTCCAGCTGTAGCTGTATTCTGAATCAAGGTTTGAGCATTACAGATATGCATAATAGGATTGGAAAAACGAACCCATCAAGAAATGGTCACTGCCATTGTATTGACCCACATTGGTCAAATAACTCGAGCCCCATGTCTCCGAGTACATGGCGCAGTACTGGCCTTGAAGGTTGGAGGTCTTGTTTATGTAGAGGATGTAAGTGTTGAAGAACTAGCAAATCAGAATCAGTATGCTTCTCCGACAGTGGCGAATCAAAACGATACTCACCTGGCATGTCTGTGCAGGACTGCCGTCGGTAGGTGGGTGTGCGAGATTGTATGCACTCTTCATACTACACGCATCCGCACACAGTTGGGGGTTGAACGGACCAGAGGTGAACAAGGCGGCGCCTATATTAGTGTTGTACCCATATTTGTCGTATGTCGCGTTAACGACAGCATTGCCGCCGTAGCTGGAGTACGTGTAGCCAGCAGGATTCGCGATCGAGTTGTTCTGGTATCCGTTGCTTCCAGCAATGACAACCTGAAAATTGTTCCTGTACTGTCCATTGTTATTGGCATTGGCTGAATTGACAGGCCCTCCCCAGAAGACACATTTGATCATGGTAACGCTGTTGATTATATCAATAGCCATTTCATCGAGCTGACAATTATTCTGAACTAACCTGGAGGGATTGGCACATCCACTGCCCGGATCAACACTGGGATCTCTCTCAAAATCTGTACACAATTAGCTCCGCGGTAGTGGCTTCATTGAATACGCAGCTCCACTGACAGATATTGATTGACATGCATCCGTTGATTGCATTGCACTTGGCAGCACAGGCATTCACGTCGTATGTATCTAGTGTGGTGAATCCCATGTAACCATAAGCACTCGAGTGTGATCAGTAACAGATTTTCATTAGAAATGCGGGCACCAAGACATACTTGTTCGAGGCCTGTAAGTTCTTGAACATTTGCGAATACCCTGAAGGGACAGGTGCAGCGGAAGCGAGGGACGCAAATTGAGCATTGTTGGTAAATGCAGCAGGGGTATCAGAGGTGAGTGTTGGTGCTCCTGTTGCGCCTGCAGGCTGAGGCGCACATGCTGTTCTCTTGACGAGACCTGCGGAGTCATCTCCTGTGAGGGTCGCTGTTATCTGGGCTACGGCGGCCTCAAGCACAGAAGTGGCATCATAGGTCACGATCTGTGCTGTAGCATCGGTCGCTGTAATGTAAGTCGGGTTCGGCAAGGCGTATACAAGGTCAAAGTTGATGTCCTGAGGGACTGGTGCTGGGACTGGATTCGCAGCTGCGAGACCAAGCAGAATCGGAAGACTGAGAATTGACCGCAGTGTTTGAGGCTACCAAAGTGATCAATATCGAAAGTGATGAGACTGAGGTGCTCGACATTTCAATAGACATTGCTGCAGCTCTATATACATGCTGATAAAAAGACATGGCTTGCTTTATCCGAATCTCGGGGTTCTGCCCAGAGCGTGACGATGTTTCCGGTGTAATCTTTACCCTTTACGAGATCGTCACACACGATGGTTCATTGCGCGAAGTCCTGTTCGAGGAGCAAGACGCACAGAAAGTGCTAGATCTTTCAGAATGGCCGGTGAAATGTTGCCTGGATGCTGATATCATGACCTTCCGTCAACACCTGGTTGAGTGGGTCCGACGACGAAGGGAAACCGAAGTGACCATGGATTCCAAGATAAGAGGTGCACCACCGATAATCCCCGACATTCCCAGCCCAAGGCCTGTCATCGTAGATATTGACGAATCTGGCAAGCCTATCTACGATTCTGGAATCATCCAAAGGAGAACGAAAGCTTTGAAAATGGGTCAGCATGTTGTGACATGGGAACGCCTCCCTTATCACATAGCATACCCACAAAGTCATGGAAATGGACATTACCTATGTCATACGATAGGAACTAGTATGGCTGAGGGCTGTAACTAGTGATGGATCGAACGCGGCTGTGTTCTCATCTCATTAATGCGATCCAAGCAGGCGCGAATTTGTCTACGCAGCACATTTCGCCTTCGAGGTCGTTCTAGGCGTCCATCCATTAGAAGCATTATCTGGCTTGTCGTCTTGAAAGACTATATACCGCTTGACACAGTATTCGTCAAATGATGGCCCCTTTTCCCAAGGCTCCCATGACGAAGCAGTCAAGGCCATTCCAATTTCCAGCTTTGCCCATTCCCACGTTCTTGTATACATTGGAGATTAAAGAGGCGTCATTCCAACTGTTTTCTATGAATTTATCACCACAAGGCCGCCACTTTCGAAAGATCGATATAATGACGGCGCATAGAAGCAAGATGCGAGGACTTACTCAAGCTGCTCTCACCATCCTTACCTAGCCGCCCAAGCGTGCCTCCACGCATGAGCAGCCAAGAACATCATAACTGTCGTTAAAAAAGAAGTCCTAGATAGCTAAAACATCTAGGCTTCCAATTCGTGAGCCAGATATTCTACTTATATCGCAACCCATGAAGAGCGCGAAGAAAAATGCTGAGAGGAACAGGGTCGGTGTGCAGTCGCACTGCTGTTTTGGTGATGATGCAATCGCCTGCAAAATGTGGGGAAACACGATTGAGGCGCGTACGATGATCTCTCGCACTACCCTATCGTGCCTTCCGGGCCTGTCGAATGTGCTCACGCTATCTGACATCTGATTAACACTGCCCAGGTATCAACTACTATCATCATGGAAGTAACAGATATGATACACATCTTATTCTATTGCCTCTTGTCAAGGCAAGATCTCAGCGTACTAGAAGTGGAAGTGAAAGCGGATTTCAACGGATGTATGATATTTTCAGACGTCACTAAGCCGTCAGAAATCGCCTCCGTAAATCAACAGCTCACGCGCAATGATTTGTTAATATGACAGGGTAAGTCATGGAGCTATGATGCAAAGGGACTTTTGAGATATATATCTCCGATCTTTACAGTTGTATATGATTGCCCTTTTCCCAACAAACGCAAATAGAACTCTCACGAGTATCTACTCATCCTTCCATTTGCAAGCAAAAATGAAGATTGCCATCACAGGAGCCCGTGGAACCGTTGGTCGCGAAGTCGTCAAGCTCTGTTCCAAAGCAGGCCACCAGACTGTCCAAATCAATCGTACGGAGCAAGAGTACGATGGCACTCCCAACAGCGAGATGCGTGTTGCGGACGCAGCAAGCAGCTTCGAAGACACCGTGAAAGCATTCAAAGGCTGCGATGCTGTCATACACCTTGCTGCCATCCCAAACCCAGTCGACAAGCAGGATAGCGATGTTCACGGTAACAATGTCAATTCCGCCTTCAATGGCTTCCGCGCTGCTGCGGAGAATGGCATCAAGCGTTTCTGCTATGCCTCCTCTGTCAATGCAATTGGTCTCGCCTATGCAAATCAACCTCTGAAATTTGATTACTTTCCCATCGATGAAGCCTACCCACAGAAACCCACCGATTCTTATGCCCTTGCAAAGGCTGAAGCTGAGGTTCAAGCCCATGCCTTTGCAGACTGGTTTCCCGGAATGACCATTTCCGTCCTTCGTATACACGAAGTTGCTCCTCTCGAGGCTGTGCGTCAGGAGCACAAGGAGAACTGGGACGAGGCGGCCGTCAAGCAACTCTGGGGATGGGTCAACCCAGAAGCCACTGCTCGAGCCTGTCTTCGTGGCGTTGACAGTGACAAGTTCAGGGGTTGCGAAGTGTTCAATATCATCGCCCCGTTTACAACACAAGATACTCCCAGCAAGGAGCTGGCGAAGAAATATTTCCCCAACGCAGACATTAAAGGTAGCTGGGGCGACAAGAATGATGCATTCTGGACAACGGACAAGGCCGCAAAGATGTTAAACTGGACTCATGATGAGAAGGAGTAAATGATAACGTTGAGGAAATTTTAGGACTTGATGAGTTGATAGCAAGTTGTCATTATAACACGATAGCACATAATCACATGCAACACCGGATGCACAACATATCTGTGTTTTGCTCGAGCGAAGTACTATACCGGGAATTGCACGATTGGAAGTCTAGAGCCTTTGACCTCTTCTCCGTGCCTGATGCGTGCGAAATGGTCTTGCATGAAATTAGGTCACATACCAAACATGTCTTAGACAAGCTTTTAGACATTTCACAAGAGCGTGTTTGTGATCGTTCCGACAAACACAATATGAACATTTGGGACACATGAAAGAAAGCTTTTGCATGAACAAATTCGGTGAGAATGAACAACACAGCAAACATCCCCAACGCCGGACTATGTAACAATAGCAGCAGAACCTGTATTTCTCGTTTCTATCTGTCAGGGTGCTTCTTCTGTTGCCGAGTAAGTAACATGGGCTCAACAAAGTCCAACCCAACAGATGGCAGACATGTCGCAACTGTTGTACCTCCAGTCGATGCATCATACCATAACGACGCAGAGATCCATCACGGCACTATGACTTCCGTCCACCCTGAACTCGCACGAACAGGCCGTCCAGACCACGAAACGACACTTCGTATATCTGAACAAGCTGAGGGTCAAACTGGGCGTTCTGAAGAAGCGTGTATCGATCGCAAGGTTTCTGGAGCCCACTTTCCTAGCATGGTAGAAAGTCACATGCTTGCCACACTTTGTCATCTCGCACAAGACTTCGACATATCGACTCTGCACCCTCTCCAATTTCTGGACTCCGTCTCCATGCTTCATTCCAGACTATACAGAACACCTCATGCTATGTTATACGACAAGCTCTCTCTCCTCACGCTACTCATGTGCGATCGGCCTACACCTGACGGGACTAGCAATACCCCACATATCTTGCTACTCGTCTACCAGCCAGGTAAGGGCCCGAAAGGCTATAAGCCGCCCTGCAGAACGTATAGTGCTGCGTCCATCAACGGTGTGGGCTGTTCCACGATATCACAGCTCATGCAGCAAAATCTTGCAGAGATACTACGATTGGAGCCAGGGCAGACAGTCGCCAGCCCAGCCGTGGTCTTGCATGAACCAAGCTTCGGTAGATACAGACTTCCTGGTCAAGACGTCAATGGTTGGATCATTGCTCAGATCTACGAGTTTATGCCCGTGTTGATGATGGATGTGGATGCCATGTCCCAATCACACCCATCTACATTGTTCCCAGGAAAGAATATGGAAAAAGTGAGATACATGAAACTGTTCTCGGAAGAGGAGGCATTGGGAAGTCCAGAGTTAGACCCTCTCACGCGAAGATTTCTCATAGCCGCATTCAGGGCCCAGAGGGAAGTTGAAGGAAGGATAGATGAAGTAATGAAAGATCTGGCTGGGAATAAATCATGAAACAGGTAGCGTAGAGACTTTCAATGTGCGAGGATGAAGAGCAGTGGATGGAGGATATCATGTTCATTTTTAATACATGGTCTATACAATCTGAGTTCTTCAACACCATTTTGAGTCCGCAACCATGATTCTACTTTGTGACACTTCTCTGATCTTCCGGATAGCGCTAATATGTTGATACGGTTAGATTCTGATGGCTACACGATTGACAATCGAGCCCTTTGTGATCAGCTTCCCTGGGTCGCCTTTAAGATAACAGGCCCCGTTATATGCGACACTGAGACAACCAGTCACGCTATCGCATTGCTCTATACACTTTATGAAGTTCTTAGGGTATGTCGCGCCCTGCAACGTCTTTCCGGTCGAATCAGCTGCGCAGTGAATAGAGTATTTGACGCTATTAGCATCTGTGAAAACGGTGTTGTTGGCCACCGGACACGTGGGTGTAGCTATGCTTGAGAGAGCGGAAGTAGTACCGGTTGCAGCTTTGACAACAAAGGTCTGAGAGACAGAGGAGGAAGTCACATGACCGCGAGAGGTCGTACACGCTGTCACGCTTGTGGATGACGAGGGGTCTTGACCGCCTAGGGCATATTTATCGAAGAATGCCATGACCACAGGAGTAGCGTCGAAGTAGCTACCTTGATTCGCCCAAGGCCACGCGTGACCCATGCCGTTGACCCAATAGTGTGTGACAAGACCGGGATAGTCGTTCGAGGTACCGAATTGATATTGCTTGACATTGCCGTTGTACAGCGAGGTGGTGACATTCGTCGCTGACAGTCCATCTCTCACAGCCCAGGAAGTGACAAAGCGAGGCTGGGTAGGTAGACATCGTGAGCGTCTCGGTCCACCATTGTAAGCAATCACATCGTCTGCACTGCCATGCGTCTCAAGAATGGGAATCAGTTTCCTGCCAGGATTACATGTGATTGGCACAGTAACACCATTGCAGTTCGCATCTGAAGTCCCCTGGTAGGCCGCAGCTGATCCACCCATAAAGGCCGCAATCTTGGTAGAAGCGGTAGCATCGCAGGCGAGCTGATTGAGGGAAAACCCGGCGCCATTGCTAAAGCCAGAAGAGTAGATGCGATTGCTGTCGATGCAGAATTCGTCTTCGAGACTTCCAATGAGTTCCAGAACAAAGCCGACGTCGTTGTATCCCGTCGCTGCTGGATCACCTTGCCATTGATGATCAATACCATCAGGATACACAACAAACATGTTGGGATTCAGGGCTTCGTCCGATAGTCGCGTCTTGCCTTCTTGGAGGACACCATTTTCCCCACGACCATGAAAGGAAAAGATCAGAGGAGTTGCGGTTGCGATATCGTATTTGGTTGGAATATGAAGCATGAATGTACGCTTCACACCCGAGGAAGTGGTGAAGGTGACATTATTGCTTTTACCTATGCCACCACTGTTGAGGTTCGAGGAGACGGCTTTGCCACAGCCAGCGCTCTTGGCTGACGCGGATACAGCGCAAAAGATTGCAGAGAGTAGAAACGAGACAAGCATTTCGAAATATGGTTCAGAATTATGGGTGCTTACGATTCAGTCGGAGCGGGCGTTCAGTTGTGGAGTGAAACGAAATTATCGAGGCCAGTCGTTACAAAGAAACCCGACGAAGACCTCTATGGCGTCCCAATCTTTCCACTCACGATGCTTGGATTGAACGACATTGCCGTTTGCATCTTTGGGTAGCGGACAAAGAGTTCGCCTGGAAGTTGTTCGCAAGAAGTAGTCGCCTATCCATACTCGCCGCCTCGTCATTGTCGAATGCTTCAGATGAAGAGAGGTGTGGTGAACCAGAAGTAACATAATCAGAAATAAGGACAGTATTCCTATCACTTTTAAAGGACATAAGCCAAAGGTCTCTTCAAAACGTGCCAAGTCTGCCACAACAAAAGAGTGGAGAGTCGGAAACAACGGCTTGACTTACATCAACACGTTTGCGGCCGTTGTGCAAACAAAGGGTGCTTAGAACCCGGCACGACCGCAAAAGCACATAGGTTTGATACCCGGTGCTTGAGGACTTCGACTAATGAGGGACTCGCGTGACATGACCTTATAGACCATTTTGATTAGATCTTGAAACAGGCATGAGATTTGAGTCTACCAATTTTTATTTATAGAGAGCATTCATGCTGTAAAGAGGAAGAAAATCATGTACAAGAAGAATTCTTGGATGTCTAACATTGCAAGAATCAGGGTCTGTCCATGGAGTTTTCCATGCGGACTACTTCAACCTCTGTCAGTAACAGCTCTTGACAATTCTTAGAAAGTTATCCTATGACTGACTACGAGGCATAAAATTGTGCTACACTATGCCTGGCTGACTAGAAACACTATTGGCACTTCCATAGCATAATCTACAGCTCCCCATCCGAGTCATTGGCGTTATTTGTAGGTCCTGTCCACTGGACCTTGCTAGAAGAATCAGGTTGGTAAGCAGTCGCAGAGGCGACCTTGGGAGCGGACGGAACAGTAAGAGCAACGGGAGCAACGGGACCGGTAGGAACGGATAACGCAGTTGGGGCACTGGGAGCAGACGGAGCGGTATGAGCAGTTTGCGGACATGATGCAGTGGGAGCCGAGGATCCATAGCGCCCAGAGCGCTTAGAGCGCGAATTGCGTCCGCCGCGTGAAGACTTTCCAGAGCGTGGAGGGCCTCCAGAGCGTGCAGTAGCAGGATTCGAAACCTTTTCAGGCTCTAGGTATGCATGGAAAGTGGATCGGGCGGACCCTACAAGACATTTTTCGGGCACACACTTTTTGTGAGCTTCAACCTCCGCAGGTGGAGCGCAATCAGATTTGTACAGCTCAGTGGGACAGCTGTACACTTCTGCCTGGTCGGTCTTTTCTGCTTGAGACATTTCTCGTGAAAGGCTGGGCTACTGCAGTCAGCGTATAAACCCTCTACCAGGTGTTGGTGTTGACATACCCGTCAATGCTCTCGTGTGACTTTGATGTGTCAGAGGGAAAAGTGAATGCTATCTTATGGTTGTGTCTGAAGGTTTCGAAGATCAAGAGCTCGAAGAGATCTTTCTTTAATGCTCTTTCTCCAAGCCATTCAGAGCATTTAAGATCACACAAAGACTACGGCCTCTTCATCATGTGACTTCGGAGCTTTGTCCAGTACTGTTCGTCGGCCAGACTAGACCATATCTCCTTTGTCTGCCTCTCACGCACAAGATGTCTCGTATTGGTCTGTCTTCATATCTATGCTCGAGCATTAACACATCGCAAGTACCGATGCTTCCGTTACTAGTATCTTAGTGTCATATTATTGTCCAATACCGTATTGTTACCAGAGGATACGGTCAAGTGCAGGTTTATCGCTACCTGTGCCGCCGGAAAAAGTTCGTAATTGCAAGAGCGGGAATACTATAGAATTGCTATAGCGACTCCTACGTCGCGTGTCGTAGGATGTCATTTCGCGCGGTGCTGATTGCAACAAATGATCCCGCTCCGAGTTCTGTTTTCGCTCATTGATGAAACACTCTCATCTCATAAAAAAGTCCTATGTGGACCGAATCATGCCCATGATTCGATGAGTTGTCTCTGGATGGCAGTAGTATGTCTTGAGTATTCGTTCTCCGTGTGAACCAATACTTCAAGTAGCGCTTGTTGTTCGACCGCAGATGTGAAGCGGTCCCCGCCTGAGGAGAGCAAGAGTCAGTTCATGTTGATACTCTAAGTGTTATGATTCAACAGGACTTACAGAGTGAGATGCCAAGACAAGCACATACCCAATGGGCTGCGTTTGCACCATTGGCCTGAGCTATGCCGCATAAAGCGCGAACATGTCCTCTTACTTTGTCCTAAGTAAAGTGTTATTGCGTAAAAGTAAGCCGGAAACGTGCTACCCACATTCACCATCCGTTCGCGTTTCTTTCGTTGTGGACCGATACGTGGTATCGTAGGGTCGTGAGCAGCCAGGAGAATTTGAGACAGATGATAATGTTGTACCCCAGCCACCACTGTATCACCTTCATAACAGAGTTGCAGGAACTGACCTTCTAGAGGAGAGTATTGATACAACAAGTTGAAAGACATCGGCTTGTGTGACATCCAGTCGTTGGCATACTGATCCAGAGCTCGATATCGCGATACGTCTGACATTCCATCCTGGAAACAATATGTAATGACGTCGGCGCAGTGGACGATCATCCTATTAGTCCATGTGCGCTCGTCGGCAGGGGAGAAAGTTCTATCAATGTTACAATGCTCGAGAACGGGAACAATGCCACGCTGATTGATGAAAGCTACAACCATCTCTTGACGAAAGCCTACCCAGAATGCGGCTTGGCGGATTCCACCACTGAGCGCACGCCGCTCTTGCACACTTAGTAATGCATGTACAGCAGGTAGGTGACTTTCCTGGTCGCATCCAGTCAAGGGGACTGTCACGCGTCAGCTAGTTCACAGTACCAAAATGTGTCGGATATAGCTCACTGTCCATCTCCTCCACAAAGCGCAGGATAACGACAGCTACCAGAAGGTGGTCTTCGACCGAAACTTCAGCATCATTCAGCATAGGGATGAGATGATCCAAGCAATCTTGGATGTAGTGTTCTGCAGGAGGGTTCGTGGGCCTGAGTGTTCTCATCAAATGTTTCGATGATGCTGCAAAAATAGCGTTTAGCAATATTGGGGACGACATCGCCAATCTTGGGACCGCTCGGCCGAAAGTGCGTTTCGGGTCGCAGATGTCAATTATAGGGGCCAACTTGGTAATGAAATGTCGCATCAGACTCGCTTCGTGCTCGGCGAGGGTAGGCAAATGATGGTACGACGCTGCACCCTGCAGGCCAGGGGGAAGACGGTCTGATACATTAGACTCTGGTGATATAATGTTAACACCAGGGGTCCATGGACTAGAGTAGCTCACTTGGCTGGTGTAAGACTTCGACGCATCAACGGATGTTACCTGGTCAAAATCTTGTACCACTGGGGAGTAAGACGTGTGAGGAGAAGGGGCCAGCTGATTGAGCGAAGCACCTAGTGATAAAGCTTGGGAACCAGACTCTCCAGACTCTCCGTTGGATGCAGCAGCATTTATGTTGTATAAGGATTGTGACGCATCAGCTAGTGGCTCTTGTTCTTCATCCGCTTGCGGCGGGTCGTTGTCTTCCAGAAATGTCAACGTGGTAGCTGTTTCCAACCAGGGCTGTCCATGAGGAAATTGCCGCTGGTGTTTCGTAGACTTGGCGAGCCTTTGATATCAAGAGAGATGTTAACAAGGCATTTCGACTAACACTACTCCGCACAAGTACTAGTATATCTTGCAAAAGTGGAGAGGCAGGGTAGACCATGGATTTACCTTGCCTTCTTCTTCGGAGGCCGTGCTGCAATACGTTCACAGTCCCAACCACTTTTGTGGCATCGTGCACAAATCGGTATGCTCCGATCGCCTATTGTCAGGTACGTCAGTCAGGCTCGGATCCTCGTCCATCTTTATTACATTTCACGTGGCTGTCGCGACATCTCTTGCTTTATGCAGGGTCAGCATTTCAACTTTGATGGGAAGACCGCGAATCTGACTGACCAGGAAAGGGCGTGAATGTTGTTCATGCTAGTTCCTAGCTCGAGCCTCGGAGTGTGTCATGCTAATTGGGATGTATGCGAACAAAGGTGGTGGTAGGCGCCTGAGAGACTAATCAGGCAAGTTGGTGAGCGAAACTGCGGGGATGTCGGACAGGGGAGTGCCACTCGGAGGAAGACTTGCCTGTTTGGGAACTGACGCTCGGGGCGGGGTTATCGTTATCACCTTGGCTCGGGCTCAGAGCGTCTACCTTACCAAGTGCGAATCCATCTGTTCCCGACTCACCCACACAATCCTATTATGCCAATAAAACTTGTGGAGCAGTGGCCATGAAAACCATCGATTGGGTGAAAGGCGCCCTCTTGAGTGTGATCGTTGACGACATACTTGAAATGCGATAATACTTAAAGGTCCGGCGTTCGCCCTTGCTAGGACGCTGAGCCTTCACTACACGCTTTCTTGTCGCTAGCTAGTCTATCGTTTCATCCGTTGATATACATTAACTTTTCTTCCATTGGAATCACTATGGCTCCACAAAAGCTGAAAATCGCAGCTGCCGGCCTCGGTCGTATGGGAGCAAGACATGCTATCAACTTCCTGAATCGAACTCCTCGCGCCGAACTTGTTGCTGCGTTTACTCCTGACCCTAAAGAGATGCAATGGGCCAAGATCCACCTTGAACCTCATGGTGTCACTATGTATGATGACTACGATAAGATGATCCAGCAAGAAGGTCTCCAAGCAGTTGTGATTGGGACCGCCACATCTGTCCACGCAGAAGAAGCCGTCAAGGCCATGGAGAAGAATCTACACGTTCTTGTTGAGAAGCCTTTATCTACGAGCATTCAGATCGTAAGGACACACCTTCACCTGTTTGATACAACAGACGCTGATATCATCTTCAATAGTCTAAATGGGTTCTCGATGAAGCTGCCAAACGCCCACACCTGAAAGTCATGTGTGGATTCTCGCGCCGCTTCGATGAGTCTTACAGAGACGCATACGAGAAGATGGATCGAGGCCTAATTGGAAGGCCAACCATAATTCGCAGTCAAACTTGCGACAAGCACGATCCCAGTGGCTTCTTCGTTGCCTATGCAGCATGGTCCGGTGGCGTCTTTGTTGACATGTCTGTCCACGACATCGACTTGGCCCTCTGGTTCTTCGGCGACGATGTTCAGGTCAAGAGCGTATCGGCGTACGGTGTCCGTGCTGTCCAGCCTGAACTGGCCCAATACAACGACTATGACAATGCGGTCGGCATCGTGGAGTTTTACAACGGGAAGATTGGCCACTTTTACTGCTCGCGTATGATGGCTCATGGTCAAGAGGATACGACAGAGATCATTGGCACCGAGGGCAAGTTGACTGTCAACGGCAACCCTCAGACCAACCTGGTGAACTTGTATCACGCACAAGGCATCACTAGGGAAGTGCCTGCCCACTACTACGGTCGTTTTGAGATGGCGTTCGTGCAAGAAGCAAACGAGTTTGCTGCAGCTTGCTTGGATAACACATCTTTGCCTCTGAAGCTTCGCAATGCTGTACGAGCTGTAGAGATAGGATCATTGCTGCAAGAGGCTCTGGTCAAGGGCATCCAAATTCGACTTGATGAGACTGGGAAGCGGATTGAGCCTAAGGCGCTTTTGTAGGTACATTTAGATGAGATCAGAACGATATTGATTCACACATTTCAAAGCTTGATCCTGGAATGTTCCATTCATATCATAGACCTGCAACGTGCAGAGTTCCCTCGTGTTGTGTCTACCATATCAACAGATCTGTTCTACGATGTATACCTTGCAAATGCGGCTTGGACAACGTGGAAGGACTCTACAGATGCTAATAGGGTCGACACTTGACCAATATTCGTGCCCTGACAACCACCATGGAGAGCACGATGACGATAAGTAGACATATATAAGATTCCGGACAGGTATCTACCTTCGTGGGATCTGAGGAGCTTTCTGCGAAACTTTCAGGGATCTGAAGCTTATGGCAGGACCGCCATGTCACCTCATTCTGAGCTGAGTGGGAGGCTAACAACAATGATCACAATGCCCCGATATGGAAGTGGAATATCGTTGGATGTGCGGTAGTCATAAAATGATTCTTGAATGCAAAGCAAAACTCGGATGAAAGGCTAAGTCCTGCAAACATTGCGGTGATAGCCTCATTTACACGCATCGTTCTCACCTTTAGCATTGCCATACTGAACACTTAGACTGATCCAACAGACTTCTCCTGGCGGCGCAGCTTTTTTTCAACTCTGTACTGCTTCCTCCACTCCTCCGCATAACGCACACCAAATCCATGCTCGAACACAGCTCGAACCTCCTCAAGCGTCATGTTCGAAGCCTCCGGGAAGCAGAAGAAGACAAAGACAAAGCCCAGCGCGCAAAGCCCAGCATAGAAGCCGAATGTGCCGGATGGGCTCATCGACTTCATCATAGTCAAGAAAGTCGAAGATACGACGATGTTGGGTCCCCAGTTGCATACATTGATGAGCATGGTCCCCATTGCGCGGACTTCCATGGGCAAAAACTCGTTAGCCTGCCAGGGCACACAGCCCAGACCTGCGGCATAAAAGGCCACGAAGAGGATCATGGCCGTGAGGACGACGTATGCAGGCCAGCCAATAGTGTCGTTCGTGAGTTCCAGCGTCTTGCGATCGAGAGGAATCCATTTGAATGCAATGGCCGCAAGGACGAGGCAGACGGGCATACCCCACATAGTCCAGAGGAGCAATCTTCTGCGGCCTATTCTGTCGATTATGAAGATTGACAGCACGGTAAAGATCCAGTTCACGGCTGCAACAGTGGTTCCGACCGCGATAGGATTCGAGAACCCAACGATGTCAAAGAGAGTGCTGGAGTAGTACATCAGTGTGTTGAAGCCGCAGAATTGCTGAAACGCCATCAGTCCGCATGCTGCGATGAGAGCACGAAGGTTGGCTGGGATGGTAAAGAGTGATCCGAGAGCTTTTCGGGTCGACATTTCTTCGTTAAGTGCCTTCGCCGCAGTGACACCATATTCGATTGACAGGAGTTTGTCGGCAATCTGTTCTTCCGAGGCATTGGGGTAGATCTTGCGAACAACAGACTCGCATTGAACTCGGTCGTTGTGGTATAGAAGCTGGCGAGGCGATTCCGGAGCCCAGAAGAGAAAGACGCCCAACAGGATCGAGGGAATGCCACCAAGAGCGACCATGTAGCGCCAGCCGTGGGCTACATTGTAGAACGCAGCATCGAATGCGTAAGCGAGGACAGAGCCGGTGCCCAAGAAAACCATGTCGATCGAAATCATGCGTCCTCGATATTTGGCCGGACTAATCTCTGCAATGTACAGTGGGACGATCTAAGATGATAGTCAGAAAGGTGATCATAGGCTATGACTATGTGATCAGACTTACCATAGAAGCTGAACCAACACCAAGTCCGATGAGAAAGCGGCCGACGACCATTTGTGCCATGGTGAAAGAAGAAGCTTGGATAATGGCACCTAGAGTGAAGAGGATAGATGCGAACCAGATTGCGGGTCGTCTGCCGTACTTGTCGCCGGTCACACCCGCTATGATTGACCCGACCAGGGCTCCAGCAGCACACATGGCGGTGATCAACTCTTTATTCGAATCAGTGATGGGCTTGTTGTCAAGATCTGAGCCAATAACGACGAGCACGCCTGAGATGACACCAGTGTCATATCCTGGAATTTACATTAGTACAGTCGAGTCATCCAGCATGAGTTCGTTGTTGCTGCACCAAATAGCATGCCACCAATGGCGGTAGCCCCAGCACAAAGCCATACAAATGATCCCGGCTTCGTGTCCTCGATAGAATCGAGGTTTCTGCCTGTGCTTTCGTAGTCTTTGATATGTATGTCTGTCTTGTCTTCCAAGTGCTCGGTCTCGTAGAGCTTTTCGGGATATGAGAGCTTCGAGTCGGACATGGTGTCAAGGATTTGATGGCAGTATCAGGAAGAAGAGGAGGAAATAGTGATGAAGACAGACGAGTTGATAGCTTAGAGAAGTAGATGACCTCCATATCGAAGAAGGTATATGGCTCTACTTATACCACTGATAAACATACTCGCCATGTAACGGCATTTGGTCAGGCAGGCAGTCCGAACCCTGTTTCCTAGCGTATTCAGCCACGCGCTATCTCCTACATGCACGTCAAAGATGGAAAGATGGGGTATGGGGTTCCAGTCTGGGGTACTGGGGTACCGTAGCGGATCGGTCGCTCTAGCTACCTTAGGTAGATACGCACGCCTTAATTAACCATTACTTCGTCAATCCATGATCGCCATTCTCTTTATAACAGAAGAGCCGGTCTTTCCTCCCGGCGACGTTTAGTGAACATCGAGCTCTCTTTCGCAATGGGGTTCTTATTTCTACCTTAGCTTCACATAAGCACTTTGTTCAATTCTATCTATATTTCACTCAACGTAGGGTGTGAGGCGCGACGCAAGCTGAAACTGGTAACTTTGGGTCCGAACGTTGGTAGTTGTGCTCGGAGAGCAACCTTCCACATGTGGTCATCGTCGGCCGCGTCTCCACCGTACTGCTCCGTCATGGTCTTATGCCCGGCAACAATGACCTAAAGTCGACAGCATAGCGAAAAGGTCGACTGTAGCCCTGGGCATGTTAGTTAATTTGTGTCGCAATGTCAAGCCCGCAACGTAAATGCTGTTCGCAATTCGATCGAGCGGCTCTCGATATCTGTTCGGGGTTTGTCCATGGTTACGCATCTCGAAGCGTCCCGTTGCCGAAATGCGATGACAGGCATTCGGGGAATCTGATGTCGCCTTTCAAAAGTCGATACGTCGCATCAGGTAGGCTGTCGCCCGAAAAATGAACAGGACACATGGTGCTTTCATCTACACTTATATGCATTGTCATAATCCGAATCTGATGCTCACCAAAAGTGTCAATATCTTCTAACTCTACTGGAAATGCGACTTTCCGTAACTTGTATACTGCGCTACCGAAAGAGCTATTTTCTCATACTTGTCGGGGGCTATGAACATTGCCAATAATAGTCCAAGTGATTGAATATCTAGGAACCAAGACAAGACAAAGGCTCGCTCTACCAAGATAGCAACTAAACACACGGTGAGGAACCAACCTTTTCTCGGTACATCCAAGAAAGTAGTCTCAAAAATCCAAGAAGTTCAACAGGAGCCAGCCACATCTTACGTTCCACATGGAGCAGATCCCCTTCCACTACCAGTCCTACTCAAGCCAAGACACTCCGACATCTTGAAGAAGATATCCACGTTGCCGTACACCCCGCCAAACAGTTCTTGGCAAGGTCCCATTGCGAAAACGGGTACGTCAGTCAGTGAATGCACACCCTGAGCCTCGTCGGTGCTGAGAGTACCGTTGACAATGAAGCCAGTCACTGCATCCTTGTAGTTGACGTAGTAGTCGTTCGACGGGTAGCCAGTAATGTTGGTCGCAGGCGTTCGAGGGCCAGAGGAGTGGACGGCATAATTCTCCCTATGGTCTGGGTTGGCTGAGACGCCCTCGAATAATGTGTACCTTGGAGACCAGTTGTGGGGGAAATTGACTCCTGTTTCATTCGGCATTAGCATCTACAAGATATGTGCGAATTCTCGTGAGAGGGAGGAAGAAAGAAAGAGGTGTCCTACCTTCAGTGTAAGTCAAGTTGCCGGTGTTCATATATTGCGATAACCCAGAGTTCTGATAGACTCCCACCGCATCTCTCTTGCTTCTGTCATCGGTCTGCGCATTCAAGTACTTTGTGTCCACGGAACCCATGACATCGAAGCCATGTCCATGGTCAGCAGTTACAACAATCAAGGTTTCGTTCAAGGCGCCCAAGGTCTTCAAGTGCTCAATGGATGCACGGATTGTATCGTCCAACTCGAGAAGCTCGCCCAAGGCGCGATCGTAGTCGAGCGTATGCATTTGCTTATCAATGCTTGCTGCCTCAGACATTAAGAACCAGCCACGGCCATTCGTCATGTTGTCGGCGCTTGAACGGGCGTGCAGTACATCTATTGCTTTGAGCGTCATCTCTTTGAGACCAGGCTGGTCAAGAGCATCTGCCTTACTGCCGTCTGGGGCATTCTTCTGGTTGCGCAAATTCATTGGGTAGACGTTCCTGTCGAGCCATTTTGCCATGTTGGAGACAGAGAAGATGCCCAGCGTACGCGAGCTGTTCGAAGAAGCTTGCAAAGCTGTATTGTTCTGCACCACGCTATACCCAGCATTCGCAAAGACATCGTAATAGTTTTGGTTTTGATAGGTCACGCCACCCAAGGAAGGTGGATAGAATTGTTCCGCGCCACCACCGAAGAGGACATCTGGACCATTCCAGTTGGTCCAGCTGTAGTTTCTGACACCATGAATGAAGGAGTCAATGACTGCTCCGTATTGGCCTCTGTCGCGGGTATGGGCGGTCAGAGCGGCAGGTGTGGCATCGGCAATGAATGCTGTACTAACAATGCCGACATGGCCGTGATAGACACGGTAGAAAAGCTCGGCGATACTTTCGACCTTGGGATCGTCGAACGGGTTCTTGCTTGAATCTGCATAAACACCCAGAGCATTGACACTCGACTTGTGACCAGTGTAGAGCGCCGTTGCCGAATTAGCAGAGTCTGTAATGAAGGAGTCTAGTGAGTGCGTCATTTGATGACCCAAGACCGGAAATTTGTCCATTGCCATCTTCGTTTGATATTTGCCGTTGACACTCTTGTGACCGATCAGACGGGCAGCCTGAGCTATCGTTAGATTCCAATTTGAACCATCTTACATGCCTGTATGCCTCACCGTAATCATATTCGTGGTCATGCCATCTCCAATGAAGAAAAGAACGTTCTTGGTCTTTCTGACCTCATCCATGCTCCGAACCTCCCAAGTAGCCTTGGTGGTGGAGCCATTGTAGTACGTCAAGGTAGCCTCGTATAAGCCAGGCTCATGAAGAGAGACTCTTCTGTAAGCCTTTGCAGTAACATCTACAAACGAAGGGGTACCGGCGTCTCGCATAAACAAGTCTTATGACGAAAGTCAGCTCCAGCGGCAAATCTATCTTTATCAAAAACGTCTCGAACTCACCCTCATACCACGTGAAATTCCACTTTTCCAAAATCGGCTCAGTAGTCTGGAAGAATTTAGTCGCGTTCTGCGCCGGTGCTGCTGAGTCGAGTTTCTTGATCGTGAATTGGAAGTTCGGATCTGGAGAGCTAGCAATTGCCTCGGAACCATTCTTAGGCGCGTGCACCTCAAGCCTGATATCAAAGTACTGCCCAGCAAGAAAATCGACCTGATCAGGAGGGAAGATACAACCAAGAGAGGGGCAGCCACCAAGACGCTGGTATGTCTGAGCAGATGCTAAAGTGGTCAACCACACTGCTGCGACTCCTAACGCCACGATGCGCTTGCCAGCCATTGTTACAGATATTATCACCACCAATAGAACGGGAAGCCGAGCCAAGACAGCGAAAAAGAACAGAGAAATGAAACTACGGATGGCAGACGGGGTATCTGAAGAGCGAGATACCTGCCTTATATATCCTAATTTCCATAGAGCATGTCACTGATGCTTCGACTCCAAGATCCATCGAGGCACAGATACGACAATACAAGATCTAAGTTTCCACATGAGCTATACAAGCCTCAAAGGCCAGTCTTCGCGGAGCTGCATGAGGAAGGTGAGGTATTGAAGCTCTGCACGAGGCTTCATGTTGACTTGGCACGTTCAAAAAGAAGTCAGTACCTGTAGACCTCGTGTTCACAGGTTGCATTATCACTCGTCGCAGCATCGGTCCAAAGCACCACAAGAAAGGAACAAGCAAGCCGCCAAGTCGACTGGACACTCTTGGTATCTCAGCCACGAACGTGAGGATTGTTGTGCGAGGAGTGAAGGAGACAATTGGCAGGAAATACTGAGGAGCTGAGGCAAGGGTTGATATGAGCGTGCGAAACTCCGGGGATCCCATTGGGTGATGGTCAAATGCCAAGGAAGTGTACACTCAAAGTTGTCTGGGCATGACGGCAACGACACGGGCACTGGTAAATAAACGAACATTTCCGTCAGCTTTATGCCACTTTACATATTTGTTCTTCTCCATTTCAGAGGATGTGGTCAAAATCGGTAATGGCAAAAATATAGTAGTATTGTAAAGTATAGTACAAAAGTCATGTGCGTAGATATAGCACTAGGAAGAGAACAAATTATCATGAATATGGACTTCTAAATCCCAACATTAACACCAAGCCCGAGAACACTAGCACTGACTGTGGCTAGGTTACTCAGAGCTACATTTGTTCCAGTCGGCAACACACCGACTCCGACACCCAGAATGCTGTTGGACGTGATAGCTGCTGCTGCACTCAAGCACACAGCATCTGTGCATGTAGGTGTGGCGCTGGCGCCGCTGTTGGCTCCAGTAGATGTAGCGCCATTATTGATTCCAATACCAAGACCCAGGGCGCTCACGCTCGCACTGACGAGGTTTCCAAGGCTAGCTCCACTGGTGGGAATAGCACCGATGCCAACGTTGACAAGGCTGGTTCCGAGAGCACTGGCGCCAGCATTGAGACAGATAGCATCGGTACATGAGGAGGTGGCAGTGTTGATACCGACACCAACACCAGGTACACTAACGCCGGCACTGATGATGTTGCCTGAGCCGTCAGTTGGCAGAGCACCAAGACCAACACTGACACTGGTGCCTAGAGCGCTTGCAGCAGCATTCAAACAGAGAATATCTGTGCAGGTGACAGTACCAGTGTTGACACCGACTGCTACTCCAGGAAGACTGACACTGGCGCTGATGATGTTTCCAGATCCATCTGTGGGCAGAACACCAGCACCAACATTTACCGCGCTAGAGATAGCAGCCGAGATACAGATTAGATCGGTGCAGGTCGTGGAAGGGGTAGTAGGTGTAGCAGTCGCGGGAGTTGAAGCAGGTGACGTGATCGTACCAGTAGCGCCAGAAGATGCGCCTGAAGATGCTCCCGAAGAAGCTCCTGAAGATGCTCCCGAGGACGCCCCGGAAGTTGCGCCAGAAGTTGCACTTATCGCGGTAGAGCCTCCCGGTCCAACACGTGTAGAGACAGCGCCTGTGGAACTCGCCATCGAGCTAAGAACTGAGGACAATGCAGAGGTTGCGCCCGGGCCAGCTGGGTCACTCGCTAATGAGCTTAATACTGATGACAGCGCTGCAGGAACGGAAACAGTTGGGTCGGCGGCCAGAGAACTCAGAACAGATGAGAGTGCAGGTCCTGCGGAGGCAGAAGGATCACTCGCTATGGAGCTTAGGGCAGATGAAAGACCTGATGGGATGGATCCAGCAGGACCAGCAGACACGCCTGCACCTGCGCTTAGGCTCGCGCCAGCTGTAGCAGCGACAGGATTGGCCAAGGAACTCAGAACAGAGGACAGTGCGGGACCAGCACTCTGACTGGGACCGCTCGCCAACGAGCTCAAGACAGAAGAAAGTCCAGGGGCAATGCTAGCAGAAGGATCATTGGCTAATGAGCTCAGAATTGAAGATACACCGGGAGCGGCACTCGCAGCAGAGTCATCAGCCACGGCACGTAGGGCGGATGACAAGGCTGGAAAAACTCCTCCGGTGGCTACTGCTCCTGTATCAGCAAGAGTGGAAGCGGCGCCGCCGGCGGGGTTGCTTGATGTCAAGCCCGAGATGAAAGATGTAATGAAACTCATGGGCGCGAAGTTTGAGGCGGCAGAGTTTGCTGCAGCACCACCAGTGGCTGCGACTGATGCTGCATTACCTGATAACGCATCAGTATGGCTTGCGGCCCATGTCGGAAGGAAACTTACCAGCTGCAGTGGACACGAAATTGCCAAATGCGCTAGCTGCTGATGCGACTGCTTCGTCACTGTCTGACCCAGAGGCAGAGTCGGAGGCAGAGCTGCTACACCCTCCAGCGTTCTGATAGTCCGACAGTGCGTCCATAACTTGGTCGAGAACATTCTTGACTACGGTCATATCTCCATTGGCTGAGACATAATCGAGAATCTGCTGAAAAGTCGCAGTGTCGATTTGCCCATTGAGGGCAGCTGAATCTTGAGATATGACAAGGGTTGACCCTGCGAGGAGAGAAGCAAGGACGGATACCCTGCTCAAACGCATCTTGAAGATGGTCTCCTAGGTAAGGATGATTTCAAGGACGGAAAAGGGATAGTTGTTTGGTGAGTATGAAAGTGAGGAAATGCTCCAATTGACTTGTTTGTTGTTCTAATCTCACTTCCCAGCAGCGCGTCTTCATCTTATATGCTCGAGAGAGTTGGTGTTGCTCGCTTTCAGTCCATCCAGGACAGGAGAATTTGGTAGTCGAGATGACGATCACATTTCGCCTGCCGTTGACTACTCAAGCCGCAAAGGCCTGCTATCGAGGCCATAACGGTAGTATAGATTGTTCATGGAGTCTCAGAGAGCCTGTTACTGATCACACGCAAGTATCAATCTGAAACATCGTTATTGAGCCTCAGACTATACAGGAAACAGGGTCTTGGAAGGTTTGAGATCGCCAACGCTATGTGTCTTGGTACACCTGTCAAAATGGCACAACGGTTCGGGTCGCACTCCGCATAAGGATTGTGCTGTTATAGGAGAGGCCGAAGGACGACAGCGTGGCGCTGCCGTTTCTCGTCTATACCCCACAAAAGCCAACGGGCTTGTGGCATTGACGTACTTATCAGGTATAGTACAATGGGTACACGGCTACGGTCCCGTCAATATGAGACAGTGCGGGCAGAGGTCCTGTCATGTACGCTGCAGATTGTGGTAAGAAGAGTTATATACTGCTTGACAATTTTCATTTGTTTGTCGTGGTGGAAGTGGCGCTCTTTACGAGACAGGATTTAAACACGTGAGCCAGCAATTCCGAGATCTCAAACAACATATATGCCGATGCAGGGTCGATTGATCCACTGGCTTGGAAACCTGACGTGGCAAACGTGTTACAGTGCCGAAGTTGAGGTGCACACCAATGGGCCACCTACCAGACAGTCGGGTCGCCCGACGTAGATTACTATCGAATGTTTTTGCCCGATAAGAGGGTTTGTCTAAGTAGTTACAGCGCCACAAGTACCTACCTCATGGCATGTCGCGGACTAAAGACGTATAGTGTCAATCCCTCAAATTGCCCCACACGACGTTTTTCTCGAAGCGACGCAATTGACCCTGTCTCACCTCTTCGACAGGTCGCGTGTACTGCTTGACCTTTTGTCCTGCTTCTTTCGTCGACATCTCTATATCTTCATTGGTAGATCACCGTTGTAAAGTCATAACAGTAGCTGTGACCCTCACAACGCTATACGTAATTGCTGTTGAGTCGTCGCAGCCACAGCGTTGACAAGATGCTTATGCATATTTCTAGTGGTCACCCCTAGTTGGCGCCCTGTTTGATATGATCTGTTCTTCCATGCCATGCAGCCTTGACTAACACTACTTACCGTCCAACGTGTCTGTGCCAAAAGACCCCACGCAATGCCGTGTCAAGGCCACTAATCTCAGACACGGGTCCTTCTCCAATCTAGATCGGCGTCATGGTTTCCTCTTCCCTTCTTCTCTTTCGTATCCACCTATCGATAGTTCAACAGATGCACGTTGTAGTTTCTTCAACGCAACGCACTGCCAGTGCCTAGACACATCACGGCATACACCCTCGTGGCAAGCACATCACATGCTGCTGATCAATCGCTCGGTAATCGTGAACCAACCAAACAAGGCGCGCTTGTGGATGGATGATCCTCATATCGTAGAACTATGGAACCGTTGCTGCATTGACGACGCCTTCTACGTATACCAAGAGGCTTGACACGGCAGACCAAGAGCTTTGAGAGATGCATACATCTCCTCGAAAGCCGACAGCAGGAACCCTGACACATTGGCCAAGCAGACGTACCACGGAGTGCCCATGCTATCGTTTTGATAGCGTGGAGAAGCTAGTACATACCCAGATCCACACTTGGCTTTGCTTTCTACCACAGACGAACAATCTGCTTTTGAAGCAATCGTCATTGCTCCACACCAGTCTTTGGTTTATTCCTATATTCTGCAATCCAATACAGGTCTTGTACCTGAGTGAAATGTCCCGTCGTGACCTACAATATCCATTTTCGAGCTCAAGCACATGGAATTTGTTTAGTTAACAAACAACCACATCTACCGTCATTATTTCCCCGAGATCTTCAGATCTTCAGATCTTCAGGGCATCAACGATGAACAAGGGTTTACAACGACGAATCCGCACTCGGCAGGGAAGTGAGATGATTTCAACGCTGCTGCAGTGAAATAACAGTATATATCTCAGACCCTTTCGGACCCCATGGCTCAGCACTGCTAGCAGCCGGTACCCAGTGCCTCCAATCTAGCTGCAACAGTCTCCTCCACATCTTTATTATGTGATTGGAGGATCCAATGACGATTGTGGGTTGTGTCTCATATCTGCATATCAGAAAGGCCTCGAGTTTGGGTCGCTGTGGCGCATGGATCCATCATTACCAACCAGTCTCACCTCCAAGGCGCCACCTCTTGGAACTTTGAGCGACTGAACAGTAAGTAAGTGAGGTATTTTTGCATGTGACCTTGGCAAGGAGAGGTCGTAGGGTTGCGTTCGCTTGGCTAAGTCATCTATGCATCGACTCTCCGTGTGTCCTACCTCGTTAGAAACAGATAGCTTAACAAGAGCCCAGAGAAACTCGCAAACAGGCAGTATGACGAGCGGATATCCTGCTTGTGATGATAACATCATCCACTGCATGACTTCCCCTCCTCTACATATTGCTAAAGTGTGGGCTTACTGCCACGAGATGCTATGGTTTGCGCATTTCGAGGTATGGATGCTGTCGATTCAGTCTTGACCTTCTCCCCGCACACACTGCATGCCTTTGTCTCAGACCTTGACCCATCCTACTATCGGTAGACAATCAAGTTCTCGGGAAATCCAGGTAGACAAGATTGAACCCCAGTACACGTTTGGCAGAGACCCAGAATATCCGACTACTGACGAAACCATCAGCAGTGTGTACATGACCACACATGATACATGGAGTAGCTTCCTCCTACTAATCCAATAGATTGGATCCTCGGGGTCCCATCTTCATCAATTAAGATATAGGTAGGATATAGGTTGTAGAGCTGCAACAATAGCATACATGATGGTGTCGGCGGAAGCACAATATTCGTGGAGTCGTCGTCTGCTTGTATTGACAGATAAGGTTGTTCCCGTTGAAAGACAAGGGGGTCCTTAAATACTATCTCGAAGGCCGCCGGACTCGACTCGAGTCGACCTATGACGCGTTCTGGACAAGGAGGATTGAGCGAGGAAGTGATGGCCTTCCTTCCTTCCTCCTTTTCTATCAGATTGTTGCCATGTGCAGATATCGAGGGCGACCCTGGCCCTCCCATTGGTGATGATCTGTATCCTGATGGGAATGTACAATCTCACAGTCCAGCACAGGTGACGGAGAGGTGACAACATGCTATATGATACCATTGGGTACTCTCTCCCTGGGTAAGAATGTCAAGATGTTATCGTTAATTTCCGATGCGGGTGCTTCTACATTATCTGATATCAGATGTCAAGCACACGGGCAAGACAAGGAATGAAGATGGAAGCGGTAATGTACTTATGTCAGGACACCTTGCATGAAGAGCGTTACCCAATTCTTGACATGCTCTATGCATCTGTTCTTCTTGTGTCTGTGTCGGCGCTCATGATATGTTGTGCCAAAACATGACATGCCTACTACAAGAAATGATCACTTGGCTCTACTACCATCTACTTTATCTTCTCTCTAACTGCCTTGACCATACTCCTCAGTCCACTCAGCCTTTCTTCCTGTCCATCACAAAGGAAAAGCTTGACAACAGGCCAAGCATGGATCCAGCCCCGCTCTTCCCACTCCCTTACGTCAGTCCCGACCTTCTTCTTTAAGAAGCTTATCAAGTGCCTCGTTTCAGGTGCAAACACCTCCTCCTTGCCATAGATGAAGAACCAGCCTCTGGACGGGCAGGCTTTACGCCACCATGCCACATCCCGACAGGTACCAGGGGATACAATAGGATCATCTGCTTCCGCGTTGGGCCCGATATACTGGTGTCCATACAGTCGCAGACTTTCCGCATTGAGATAATCACTAGGCGTGTTCTTGTTGCTGGGACTGTCGATGACCGCCCACGGTGAGATCATTACCGCATACCCGGGCATCTGCAGGCAGAGTTTAGGCTCCTTGGCCATGTAGAGCAAGAGACTAAGCTGGAGAGTGGCGCCCGCTGAATCCCCGCTCACGACAATACGATCTGACGTGTCTACTTTGGACAGCACAAATTCGTAGCCAGCAAGAGTCTCGTGGATTTGAGTTGGGTAAGTGGCGCTGGGGACGAGGGTGTATTCGAGAGCGAAAAGCGCAGGATTAGTGTAGCCGCCTTCGTCCTTGAGGAGAGTCACCCAGGCGAGGAGGAATTCGAGGTAAAAGTAGGCGGATCCCATGCTGAAGCCGCCGCCGTGGCAGTAGTAGACGACTACATCCGGAGGCTTGGAGTCATCGGCAATGATCCAGATGCCGTCAAGGTTAGGAGTTAGAAAGATGGTGCGCCAGGGGATTGGACATGATGTGATGCCGTGGCGGAGTTGACGGAAGTAGAGAAAGGGAAGAGCGACGGGTCTGGAGAAAAAGACGCGGCCGATTTTGGCAGGGATATTTGCGAATGCATAGCGCACGCAGCGAATCACAAAGTCTTGGAAGGGTGTGGCGTGTTGTGCGAACGGGGACTTGTTGACTGGTTTAGTAAAGTACCGTTCAGTCACGAAGCTTGTGGGTAATTTTATGACTGGAGAGGATATTAGTAGTGATGTTTATATGGTTCACTTCAGGATTGGATTGGCCTTACGGAAGAATGGGAGAGCTTGGAGGACGCATATGATTGTGTCGATGAGACCGACGTGGATGAGTAATTGGGGTGCGAGGAAGACGAGAAAGACGAGGCAATCTAGATAGGAGATTTGATTCAAGATCATTGTGTATGTATCTCCTTTGGAATGAGGGAAGCAGTGGATCTAGATGGAATTAAATATCACAGAAATGTATGACATCGTTGAGTACGACAGGCTAGATTAGGTTGGGATCGGCGTCAATAGTCGTTTTTGGGTGCATAGTCTGTGTAGAATTGCAAGAGTGGACACTTGGCAAGGCAATATAGAGTTCGTACAAGGTAGTGGAAGTATAAAGACCTCCCAAATCTAGCAGTTCCGTCTAGTATATGAGCATCGAGGGAACTGACAGTTGAGGACAGCGGAGATGGCTGAAAGTGGTGTGGCGTGACATGGTGTGGCGCTGTGGCTGATGCTCGAATAAGGTTTCGGAGAACGGGCACAGCCGAAGCTAAGACGACAGGGCAGGTGGAGACTTCAGGTTTGCATGGAGTTTGCTGTTTCAACTTGCAATCGACAATCGTCAAGTCCATCTTTATTGACACGCGCAACATTGAAGAACCAAATACGCACTGCGCGTCTGCACTCGAACTATCCAAGACTGCGCTACATGATACGATAATCCATCAACCCCAGCGCTCTTCCCGAGCTGTTGCGCGACACGTCCATACCTTCGTCACCTCTTGTGCAAGCAAAGCAAGCGCAGGTACAAGGACAGACACGACACGACAGCCCACCATGGCGGCTGCGCTAGTACAAGACCAGGCCGCCCTCGACCTCGCAGCGTATGTGAAGCAGCTTTGGTTATATATACACGTCCTTGGACAGCTACTGATGCTTCTCCCAGCACTCTCGAGCCCGCCGACATTCCCACCAAGCTGAGATGCGCAGTGTGCAACAAGCTCGCCGTCAACGCATTCAAGCTGCCCTGCTGCGATCAGGCAATCTGTCAATACTGTATGTTCAAATCATGCTCTATATGTCACTGTCACGATCCTTCGCTACGATGCAATGCGCTACATCAAACAAGAGTCCCCCCCAACTAAGTTCCATTTCACAGGTCAAGCCGCTCTACCAGAATCATGTCCTGTCTGCTCCCACTCTCCGCTAGAGGCCGACATGTGCAAGCCGCACAAAGCCCTGCGCATGACCATCAAGGTTCACCTGAAGACCGAAGAGAAGAAACTCAATCTTAAAATGGAAGAGAAGAAGCGCGCAGAGGCAGAGGCAAATACTCCAATCGTACACGACACTCCAGAGACTGCCGCACCAATCGCTACTGCTACACCTGCTCCAGGCCAGATCGATGAGTCTGCCCAGCCTGCCACTACAGATCCCATGGCACAGGTCGACGAGGTAGGTTTCGCGCATCCCGCCCCAATCTGTCTGCAGCATACTCACGTCAGACAGGTCTCCACTGAACAACCTCATGACGAAGCCCCTCCTTCGGACCCACAATCATCCCATCATCAGATACCTGAGCAAGAGTCTGCACCAGAACACACTCAGCGCGTCAACCAAACTCCTGGCGTTGAAGAAGACGCCGTTGTCCAGACCACGGAAGGCGAAGAGCTAGACGTCAAACAGGATGCCCCCTACCAAGATCAGGACACAAACGGCGACAGCACTCATGATGCGTACCAGAATCAAGACACTAATGCCTCCGCCTCTGTGGACCCCTCGAACCCAATCACCAACAACATGGACTGGAACACAAATGCCGCCTTTAATCCTATCATGAACATGCCCAACATGCAACAAGGCTGGGGTGGCTTCAACAACATGATGGGTAAGCATCTCTTAAACATTTCCCCCGATTATTCCACTTTAAGAACTAACACCCTCCACAGGCATGCCAATGGGTCAAATGCCCATGTTTGGTGGCTTCGGCGCCGGCGGGATGGGTATGAACGATATGAGTGGTATGAACATGGGCATGGGCTTTGGAAGTGGCTTTGGAGGCAGTTGGAATGCTCAGCAGGGAATGGGTGGCAACTTTGGTGCTGGCTTTTATCCCAACGCTGGATTTAATCAACCGCAAATGCACCAAGGCGCCTATGGCAATGGCAATCACATGCATAACCAACCCTTTCAAAATCATAATTACCAGAATCGCTTCCACCCCCAACGTGGCGGCCACGCTCGTGGCGGCAGGGGCGGCTTTGGTGGTCGTGGTGGTCATCATGTTAACCAGTTTCAAGCCTCGCATCATACCCCTGATCGAGTCCAAGGTGATCGTCGTCCGTCTCAAGCCTCTCAGCCTGTCACAGATCCCATCGACCACACTCTGGACAAGCCTGATGATCAATCTACCATGCCTGTAGACGATGCCCAAGCGGACCATCAGTCTGCCCAGGGCGCTGTCGCAGATGGTGCCAACGATGAGAATACTAACATGGAAGATGCTCAAGTGCAGCAGGAAAACGGACACGGCGATACTTACCAAGCTGACGACATGCATGGGCAGAATGCCATGTACGAGGATGCACCTTTCAATGGTAAGTCATTGTCCACTGGACCTCGACAAGACACTGGCTCTGCAACACCAACTCACCACAATCAACCAGGCATAAACGCCGACAGAATAGGCATGATCGGCGATAATGGCTTTGACCAGAACATGACACAACAGTACCCCATGGACCCCACGCAGGTTGACGGCTTCTATGGCTCCAACAACTTCCACCCTGGATACAGGGGCAGAGGTGGCTACCGTGGACGAGGTAGAGGCCGAGGAGGCTACGGCGGGTTCAACAACATGCACAATATGGCGGATCCGTATGCCGCTCAAGACAACTTTACCGTAGTTGCTGGTGCAGATAGTGCACCACCCCTCAACGCACCGACTGGACCCAAGGCAATGCGCGAGGGTAAGCCCAACACTGGCTTCTACAGTAGAGCTGCGCCACCTTCCGTTCAGGCGCCTCCCTCTGCTCCATCACAAAAGGAGCCCAGTCCAACGCCTGCTGTCGAGCAAGTTGAAGCAGAATACATTCAGCCTGAAGAGCATAATCGATCGCGGTCTAGGTCCAGGTCTAGGTCTAGCCAGCGTAAGCGAAAGTACCGCCAACGCTCTATCAGCGCGGAGCGTGATAGAGACGACGACGATGAAGCCACTGAGCGCAGACGTGAACGTCGTCGTGAGAATGAAGACAGATACGTGGATGACAGACGAGACGACGTCGTGGATGGCGACAGCGGAAGCAAGAGACACTCTCGTGCATCTTCCCCCAAAGACGACTCTCGAAGCCATCGCAGTCGTCGTGACAAGGACACGGATAAGTACCGTTCTTCGAGATTACACAGAGATAGCAGCAGAGAACATCGTCGCGACCGTCACCGCCATCGTTCAAGATCGCCAGATCGTGCAGACGACGATTACACCAATGGCACAGAAGACATGCCGTCCGAGTCAAGCCGGCATAGGAGCCGACGAGACCGCGACCGAGAACGAGACCGCGATACCCACCGCGATAAGGACCGCGAAAGAGAAAAGGAAAAAGACCGCAAGCGCTCATCCCGTCGTGAGCGGTCCGCCTCCCCCGACAAAGACGACAAATACTCATCCTCTCGCCGAGACCGCCGCGACCACCACAGAAGCTCAGACAAGGAACGAGGATCCATGGCGCCCCCGGCAGCCTCAGACGACCTAGGCTTCAAGATCAAAGGCTCCAGAAGCGCAAAAGCACCCCCGTCCGCACCCTCTGGCCCCGCCTCTTTCGCTCCGCCAACAGGCCCCAAGCGCGATCGCGAACGAGGCGACAAACGCGACAGCGGCAGGGGAGGCCGAGACCGCGAACGTGACCGCGACCGCGACCGTGGCTCTGCGCGCGAAGACCGCCCACAGCGCAACCGCGAGACGTCCCGCCGCGAGAGCCTGCAAAGTGTAGCCGTCACTGCTCCAGACTCTACCGCCGTCAAATCCGCGACTCCAGTCGATATACATGCCCAGGAGCGCGAAGCCCGCAATCGTGAACGCATGCTCAAGGAGCAACAGCGTAGGGAGTCCGCCTCCACCGCGCTGGGGAAGCGGTCGAGGGGCAATATGGAAGACGCGGGGCAGTTTGATCCGCCCACCGGGCCTAGAGCTGATAGGCGGGAGAGTAATGGTGGTGGTGCTGGAGCAGGTGAAAGCAGAAGTGGGCGGAGAAGGAAGAATAGGCGGACTGGAGGGTACAAGTATGAGGAGGACGAGAGTGATGAAAGGAGGGCTGCGAGGGTCGAGGAGGAAAGGGAGAGCGCGAGATGGGGGTAGAGCTTTTCTGGTCTTGACCTCGCTCCCTTCTCTGATGCCTGAAGGGGCTGTCTTGTCGGAGCGGGGGAAGAAAAGTGTGAAGTGGTAGGAAGAATATGATAATCTACGACTCCACTCGCTTTGTTGCCTGTGGACCAGCCCTGCGAGAATTGTGGGGAGGTCTATTTCGAGGATAAGAGGGTATAGTCGATTGTGCTTGGACAAGCAGGACAGGCAAGATGACGAGCACGATGTAGCATATATCAACGACTAGATCAAATCCTTCCCCATTCCGAACCAGGGCAAAAAGCTGGAAAGGACAGTGCATCGGGTAACGTGAATTGATCTAGTCCGACGAGTGTTCCTATTCATAACCAAAAGTTATGCTACGTAAAAAGAGAAACCACCAGTCCACTGCACTCCCTTGATGTTATCGTGTAGAATGTGATTTGCGTGTCTTGCGTATACACAACTGAAAACGCACGAAGATCAGAGTTGCCAGCTCATGACGAACATACTAGTCGATGATTGATAACAGTACTTTGCTGGCGCTCTAGTCCTTGGCTGATTGTCTGACCGCCTGGTAGTAATCGACACCGCCACTTGCGATCATCAAATTGGTAGTGTTGGTTTCATCTTGCACTGCTACTGTAGATATTCATAGCGTATCTCATAGCTGTTCCCATATTGCAGTATCTGCTTATTGCTATATACTCGTTTACCTGGATATGTAGATATAGCGCCACGCAACAGAACTCATCAAAACCACTCCCAGAACGTCGCATTTGGCGCCATAGCTTAATTCATCGCGTATACAATGTACAGATACTACTCTATACGGTAGTGCCCCTGCAGGAACAAATGGAGATCGAACTTGTCCCACTAGACTTGGGATGTCCCCGGCGATTCATCTACTATACACCATCACCAACATCCATCTCCGACGACGACAATGACGACGACGGACACCACAAACCTCAAGAATTTCCCAGCATCTGGAACGTCCAACACACCGCAGCCATCAGTCTAGCTGGATCGTCGGTTTCCCCTAGTGCAATATCCACACCAACGCCGTCGGGCATTACCACAACAAACACAGAACCTACTCTTCTCGGACCGCCACCGACGGCGAGGGCACAAGCAGAAACACGTTTTATCCTCGGGATATCAAAGTTCATCGACAATAGTAGAAGTTATGGAAGAGGAGAGGATGGTGTACTTGCGACTCTGAAAGGCAAAGGCATAAAAGGCAGCGGATGGAGCATACTGTGGGGTTTATGGAAGAGGAGGAGGAATACTACTTTGTCGAGTTGCGAAGAGTATGAGATGGAGGATGTGAGGATGTTGTAAGAGAAGAGAAAAGATGGAACAATTAGTAGGGCTGAAGGAAAGGAAGAACACCGGAAGAAGTTTGTGTCAAAGTTGACGAATTTTCTTTTCTCATCATGGCATCGTAGCTCATGATGCACGTTGAGTATCATCCTCACTGTCGTCGTCGCTGCTTTATCGTTGTTGCTGCCGTTAACAAATAGTCTACATACCCTTCACGACCTGTGCTTTTGCTCACAGTCGGCTGCTTTTCCTTCCAGACCCGCTTCGTGTCCTGTCCTGTGTACCAGGTAGACATGGCCCCAATAAACCTTCAGCCATCATGTAATTCATCAAGTCCATCCATCTGTACCCGAGCATTATTCATTTCCCGCCCCAGGAAGAAACAATCAAGCTATGCACGAGCAACCCGATCTAAGCCGCCTTCCGTCCTGTCTTCGTCTCGACCAGTCAATACTGCAACCGTTTCACGCCCGTCTGATCCCACGACACTACTGTCGTCTTGCCGCTTCATCTTCTGCATAAAACTAGACATACGTCTCTTGAACGAACTAGGGCCAGGATGAGATCCCGGACTCGTCGCTCCGCCCGAAAAGGAAGACGACGCGGGCACGTTGCTGCTGCCCCATCCCGCACCAGCACCGCCGTTATGAGAGGTGGATAGTCCATTACCACTATCCTTCCTCCTCCACGACGACGACGGCTGAGGTGTCCCCGCCTGTGCAATTTCCGCCGAGTCATCCACATTCGTCCCTCTTTGTTGTTGCTCACGCAAACCTCTTGAAATCAACGACTGTGCCCCACTTCCGCCACGCTGCTGCTGCTCACGACTATTGTTTGTTTGCTCCCGCTGCCGCAAAGGAGCAACCATTCGCCCGTAGTCCTCGCCGTATGCACCAGGGTACATTGTTGACTTCTCCGCCGCCCAAGCTTTTAGTTCTCGGATATAGATTTCTTCCTGGGAGGGGGTGCGTTTGGGCTTGTAGGATGGTGGGGGCGCGTTGGCTTCATCGCTGCTGTTGCCTAAGTTTAGAGCAGTACTGGTGGTTGTGGTTGCAGTAGCGATGGGGGTGTCCTGTCGCGGGTGGATTACAGGAGACGAGTAGGCTGGGGGTTGGTCTGAGGGGATTGTCGTTGTTGTTGTCGCGTGAGGAGTCTTCTCATTCGTCATGGTTGCAAAAGGACCGATAACCTTTCAGGTAGGTGTGGGTTGGGATACTATGTTCTGTGCACGTACATGTACCCGTGTGGTTGTCTTCAAGTATCTGGTTGGTAATATACATGCACTTCACTCGAGTGATATGTTGACAGAGAAAGAAGAGAAAGCAAACTGTTTCATGGCTGTATGCAGAAAGATAGGGAATCATGTCTCTCATGCATGTGTACCGCCCGCATTTACCTTGTGCGTCTTAGATAGGGCCAACCACATGGGTGGTACCAAACACGGGCAAGACGGGGTTCGAAGTCGCACTTTTTGGTCCTTCAATGGTTGAGTTGTGACGTCAGAAGGAAAGGATTCAATAATTGCGGGCAGATGCATCTCAATGGCTGCCGCCTCGTGAGGTATCTAGAGAGTACAACACATCGGGCATGTGGACATCATGACTAGATTGTTGTGAGCGGTTGTTTAGCTGTGTCCAAAGTCCTGCGATGTTTGCGCTATCATTTGGAGGGCGTGGCTGTGATGGAGCATTGCTGATCCTCCAACGACCAATCATGTCCACTCTTCTCTCGCCTATATCTCGATAGTGATTTTTGGTCAATTTATATACCTCAAGCTCGCCCTCGGGGCAGACGAAAACCTCGCAGTGTATACCACTCCGTCAATAATTGCTACATCACAGAGGAGCTCATGGCGCTCAATACGGTAGAAGTTTCAACTATATAGCCTTTTAATTGCTACGAATATCTAAATCTTTGTTCATGTCGAAGTGACATTAACAGCCAGCACTCAGAGCCAGACTGCCGTCGCCGCCGCAAGAGTTTTCCCGTCTTCGCCCTTGAGCTGCACTCGCGCAGCTTCGTGAAACTTCTTCCCATCGAACCCTAGCACGAATACATAACCCTCTGCGCTGTCAGTCAGAGCCATGTACTCAATCGCAGTATTCTCCTCGGCATCAGGCGCAGGCTCCACTGCGTTTGCAATGCCACCACTAGTAGCAGTCTCGTAAATCTCAATCGCCTCTCCATCAATCAAACCCTCGCCCGTAAGTTTGAAAGCAGCCACATACCCTTTCGTCTCCTTGTCCAGGCCCCTCGTTGAGGCATACAAATATTTCGGCGCCCCCTTGACCGGCCTACTCAACCTCACCTCATCCGCCCAGTACAGACTTGCATCTTTATCCTCGGGAATAATCTTGACCCCACCCACCAACTCCAGCGTGGTCCCGTCTGCAGCCACGGACAGCACATCAACCATACTACTGTGTTCCTGCACACTGTACAAATACTTCCCGCTCGGATGCGGCCACGTATGTCTAGGTCCATCATTCTCCCGACTAGCAATCCACTTCATACCCAACCTCAACGGCGGCTTCTCCGTCGCCGTCGCAGCAGCAGCATCTACACTGTAGCTCCACACGCAATTATGTCCTATATCCGCGATATAGAGACTGCGCCCATCTGGCGAGAAATCCACCGAATGCGAGCCGTGGCGAAGACCCCCGAAATCACCATGAGCCACCTCCCCGTTTTTGCCATCATCTTTGCCGTCTGAGTCGCGGAAATTAAGTTCTTGGACTAGATCACCGATGCTGCCGTCGTGGGGGTAGAGGGCAAAGACTTCGCCTGTGGGACCGCCTGCGGAGTAGAGGTGTGTGGGGGAGGCTGCCACGTACCCGCTCATAGCCTTGATTGGTTTCGAGTTTAGAAAAGTTACGGAGTTGTCGGATGAATTGATTCTGTAGCATGCGATGGCTGGAGGGTCCGCCCAGACGGTCGTGTAGAGGTTCTTGTGGTCTTTGGATAGACAGAGCCAGGAGTGGCCACCGCATGTTTTGGATGTGGCCTTTATTTCTAGTGATGATGGGGCCGTGAATCGCAGTGTGTAAAGTTGCGGAGTGTAGAATGTGCCGACCAGGAAGTCCATTTTTGGTGGAGTAGTCCGGTTATATGGAGGATTGTATAGGTATGATCGTTTCCCTCGCTCGCTTTCCTCTAATCAATTCAATATGAATTTATTCTTTATCCTGGAATTCATAGAGCCGCTATTTATTCTATATTCAGGAAAGACTGGTTACTCATGTGGAAATGAGTGTACTATGATGCAGGTAACGGGGTTCACACGAGCAATATATCGGCTTCGGAAGGTGCACCCTGGAGGATATCCGATGCCGCCAAGCTTGCGGATGCTGCTCCTTGCTCTTTGCCGCCAATTACCTCGTTTGTCGTTTCGGCAATCAAATTACACCTCCATGATCTAGCATGTTTGGTGGTCTGGCAAATAGCCAGATAGTGATCTGTTGGATCAACATATCTACATACCAAGATGCAGAGCGAGTCTCAGACAATCTCCAGGAAAAGCTTTGGGATCAATATCACCCAAGCCAAGGACATCAGACCTATTCGAATGGTCAAAGACGGTGGTAAGTTTCTGGTCGCCAGGTAATGTTCTCTGTTACATGACTATCTGTCAGAATATTGAGTTCGCCGGCAATAATGACACGCGTCGGTACTCGAATTAGGAGGGCCCGTCGTGACATTCGAACAGCTTTACCAGTACAAGCTACCACCCATCCAATAAACTTCGTGTCCGTCGAATTCCATTTCAAAAGTGATCTAATTTCAGACCTCTTATCCAGTGCAACGCTCCCAAGGCTGCCTATATTCAAGACCAAACGCCTCAAACACTCTCTTCTCAGCTTCTTCCATGGTCTTTGCGCGACCCGCGACATCCTCGTATCGCTCAACATCAACGACCTTGCCATTCCCACGATCCCTTACACCCGAGCTGTCAAACTTCCACCCCTTGACATTCTTAGCATACCGTCTCAAATCTCTCTGGAATGTAGTCCCGCCCGACCACCCCGCGACCGCGCACCCAACAGTCCGCCAAGGTGAAATAATGATATCGACTCTACGATGAATGTTCGGATTCTTGGCTTTAGTATTGGCAGCCAGATCTGCGTCTTTGGTTGGCCAAACAGGATCCTGCCATACCACGAGTGCTTTGTCGAGTGTATCGAACCCGCCGCCTGCGCCGCTAGTCTTGAAAGGAAGGGTCTGCTGTCCACGATTACTACTCGTGAGGGCAAGCAGGAGGGTATGGGTGATCCAGCCATCTTCCTCTAAGCTAGCAACAATGTCGTTGATGATGTTGAGAGTCTGCTTTTCGTCTGGATGAGAAACAATGATGTCGACGTCGCCACAGGCTTCCTTTCCGCGTCGGTAGCCGCCTACGACTAAGGTTTGGATGCCTGAATCTCTAATCTTGATGCAGTGCTTGGTAATGATCGCGGCAATGTCTTCGACTTCTTTACGAGGGATAGGCGATAAGAACTCCGAGTAGTACTTTACTCCAATTTGCTGCACACGACTCAGTGTGCTCCAGCCAAATTCGACGATATCGTCTAACTCTCTCCATCCTCGGTCGTAGTAAAATTCTCTGGCTGTTATTGCGCCCACTCCCCAGATTTCGTAGAAGAGGCGAAGAACTTTTAGTTCCTCATTGTTTTCGGCATCCTCGGCAGGCTGGACTTTCCCTGTGTTGATGTAGTCAATATACAGATTGGCTATTTTGGTGTCGCAGCCAGGTAGAAGGATGATCTCCCGTGGATTGCTAATTTTATAAGGATATGCAGCAATAGCAGCAATGGAAGTGCTATATGCCCTGACACCAATCTCATCGTTGGTGAGCAGGCGGGCAAGTTTGATCTTCTTGAGCTCTTCGATGAAACCACTATTTGGTGGATCAGCAGGAGTGTGGCGTTCACATGCGTATTTGACGCCCTGCTTGACCCAGTCTGGCATCTCTGGTATATCCGAGGAAACATTGCCTTCATGTTCCGACGTTGTCTCATGTAGAAGGTGAGCATACTTGGTCTTATCTGAGCTGCTCGCTCCACCGTGAGAGTAGGATGTGCCGGATGAAGCTCCGCTGCCAAAGCGTCTGTGAGTATTCTTTCGATAGCCATGGGCAAAATTCTCGATGTTGGGCGCATCTGCCTTGGCACGCTCAAGGATCGTGCGAGGCGTAGCATGCTTCGTTGATGCTATGGTTGACATGTCTCTGGTCGCTGGCTGAACGGGCGCAAGGTGTGCCGGTCTTTCGGTGGCTTGTCCTTCGTACGTGATATACCCCTCAATAGGTAGTAACGTCCTGGCTTTCACACAATTTTCGAACCATTGTAACTTCACTACTTTGATTGTTTTCCTAGAAAACTCGTTTCGTAGAGACTCTTCCACAGTCAATGTTCCTGTGTTTGCATTTGCACTTGCTTGAACTGGTTCTGGTCTTGCTCGTGCATCCTCCTCGGCCTCCGATGCTGTATCATCTTCCTCGTCAATCACGATTGCTTTCTCCTCATCTTTACCTGCACCTTCTGATTTTGTGATACGCCGCCTCTTGGCTAGTGGAACAGCAAGTCCGGAATCCTCCCTTGGTGGTATGCATTCTTTGATAGGCACAATCTGCTCGGTGTATAGGCCAACACTCCGAAAGTCAAGCTCGATCCGTCGTTTCCGTTCTGCCTTGCTAAGCACAATTCTTGCCTCTGTTATATCATAGGTCAAGTTCCCATGTGATTCGAGGACTTGATCTTCGAGGTCATGAAGATCGTCTTGATCAAGATGTGTTTTGGAAAGAAAAATTGGAGGAAGCGAACTTAGGTCGAGGCCATCTCGGGAGGTGGACTTTAATGTAGATGGACTGGAGTCCATAGGCATAAAATGTGGTTTGATTGGCAACAATAATCTGCCAATCGATAGTGCAGAAGAGGCGAATTGTGCATGAGAGGATTTGTATCAAGGTATTGCTTCGAGTTCATGTTATTTGAATATGCATTATTTCATACCATCATAAGCAATGCTTGTTGATCATATATGGGACCAAGTTATAGTCTGCAAAGGATCCTGACATGAATTGAAACGCAACTCATCATGCCGTTGCTGATGTTGTTTAATCGCGTCTATAACGACGTCACCAAACTGCCTCGGCACAAAGTTCAAGGGTTGGACCCTGCAGTTTGTTTCTTCAGACAATTTGTTTGTCTTGCGACTGCGACGACTTTCATGCAGCAATACAGACAGCGCAAGAGGCGCTGGTTCATGTAAACATGTTTGAAGTCTGTTCGTCAAGAAAGAAAACATGGCAGCAGCATTCAAACCACGAGCGGTATTCCCGCCGCTCGACTCCCTCACCAAGTCTTACTTCTTGGGCCATCACCGTGCGGGTCTCACCAAGATGAACTCGATGCTGACGCAGATTGATCTCATCATCGAATGTCGCGACTACAGAGTACCGCTTACATCTCGGAATCCGCTGTTCGAGCACAGTCTGGCCGGCAGAGAGAGGGTGGTCGTGTATACAAAGCGTGACCTGGGAAGTAGAGGAAAGCCTGAAGATTTAGAGGTGGGAAAAACGCACATGCTATCTCTTTGCGCGAAGCCTCATTTTTCTGACTTTTACGTTCGTTACAGAGAGAAAACATCATCCGCAAATGGCATTCTCCATCCAAGGTGCTCTTCACCGACCACAAAGAGCGTCGTGATGTACGCAAAGTGCTTGAATTCGCCAAAGAACACTCCAAGGATAGTACGACATTGACTGGATCGCGCATGATGATTGTAGGAATGCCCAACGTCGGCAAATCCTCACTGCTCAATGCGCTTCGAAGAGAAGGTGTGAACAAGGGCAAAGCAGCACATACCGGGGCTCAACCTGGTGTCACGCGAAAGATATCCACGAGCGTCAAGATTGTGGAGGGCACAGATGACAGAGAGGGCGTCTATCTACTAGACACACCGGGTGTCTTTATACCATATGTCCCTGATGCAGAAGCCATGCTCAAGCTGGCACTCTGCGGCAGTGTCAAAGATACAATTATCCCTCCGACGTCACTGGCTGACTATCTGCTCTATCAGATCAACTTGGTCGACCCAAAATTGTATAACGAATATAGCGAGCCGACAAATGATGCTACAGGGCTGCTAGAAGCAATTGCAACCAAGACCGGGAGGTTACAGAAGGGCGGCGAGCCCGATATTGAAGCTGCCGCACTATGGATGATTCAACGATGGAGAAATGGTCATCTTGGTAACTTCCTACTCGACAAAGTCGATAGAGACGCATTTGAGCGACGGCTACGGGAGGACATGGCTTTGCCCTCGAGTATGAACCAGGCGCGCAAGGCAGACAAAGAAGCTCGGAGAGCGAAATCAAGGGCCAGGCACCAGGCTTCTGGGATGTAAGATATACTCTCAGCCAACAAAATCGTCCACGCTCTTCTTTGACCAATGAGACGGCTCTTGTGTCACATGTTACCATGCTCAGATTTCTCAAATACCAGTCTGACAACCATATCAACGGTTGCGGGCAACTCAAGATACCCATTATGCTAATATGCTATTCATGCTTCTCCCCTCATGGTTACCTAAAGCTCGAATGGAGGAGAGGCCTGGGCGCTAAAAGCGACATAAATGCTACGTTTTGGGATCTGCAGCATTAGCTTAATGCCGCATTGTCGCAGAATTTGAGACTTCAAAAATCTTTCCAGTTGTCCTCCTCAAATGCTGTCATAGTTATATATAGAGCTGCCAAGCATATTTCTCATGTGCAGTCATGCATGAGACTTCGGACAGATGGCCGAGCGGTCTAAGGCGCTAGACTCAAGCGATTTAAAGCTTCTGCCATATGGCAGGTCAGTATTCTAGTAGAGTAATCTGCGTGGGTTCGAATCCCACTCTGTTCAATATTCTTTTGTTTTCTGAACTCACTAGACTTGGTGACAAGGCTATATACGATTCGAGGTCTGGTACTCGCTCATCGTGGAATCCGTAAGATGGACTAAATGCTTCCGAATGTGAGTTCGATTTTGGTTCATCTTTGCGATGTTGGCTAGATTTTAGAGGTCTAGTTGTGGTCTGGACGCGAGACCGCGAGATGAACACCAATTGCCAATCTGGCCTTCAACTCGTCATGGTAAAGCGTATGAGCTCATCGAATGTAATGCTTGCATCTCAAACAACAGCGACACCCTTAGCAATGTCTGTTGAGTTGGGGTAACATAAGGATAGAGTCTGTGACGAAACTAAAGCTTTTGGCATGATCTTTGTCCGCCATGCTAGATAAGGTGACTTGACGAATCTCTTTATAAAACAGGAGTATCTCCACATCCAAGCTTCTACCAAACAATGGCCAAATGTATGGAACCTAGTCTGGCCCTGATCTAATGCGCCACATCCTCCCACTTCTCCCAGCCTCTGCCCTTCACTTGCTTCAACTCAGCTTCCGTGTAAGCCTTGCCTGTCGTGAAATAGCCAGCATTGATCTTGGCATCGATCTCGACGCGAGAGTCCTCAGGAATCATATCTATTCACAAGGTCAGTCAAAGTTTCGGTCTCAAACAGGGTGTGCATGCAAGACTAACCATCAGGAATAGGTATCCGCTCCAGAATCGGGATGCCCGAGTTGACGATGGCATCGTGCTTCATGTTGGACATGGAAAGCATACGATCGATCTTGGTGACACCGAGCCAGTGGAGGATATCGGGCATCAACTCCTGGAATCGCATCTTTTGGGACATCTATTAGCAGAGGCACTTCACACTTATCTAGGGAGAAGAACTAACGTCTCGGACACCAGCAATATTTTCCGTCCTCGTGAAATACTTATCCGCAGTATCACCACCACGCTTGCGCGAGTTGTACACAAGATACTTGACCACTTCTCCCAAGGCTCGCCCCTCCTTTCTGAAGTAGATGCAGATACCACTGCCACCATTCTGTGCTTCGCGGATGGCCTCTTGAATACCGAACGCTAAGTAAGGCCGACATGTGCAGATGTCAGACTGGAAAACATCCGAGCCGTTGCATTCGTCATGGACACGGCAGGCAAGCTTGACGTTCGGATCTGATACTCTCTCCGGTGGGCCAAATATGTAAACAGTAAGGCCGCCGATCGGCGGTAGGAAGACATCCAGGTCCGGTCGTGTTATTAGCTCCGGATACATTCCACCAGTGTGTTCGAACAGAGCGCGGCGTAGCTTTCCCTCGTCGATGTTGAAACGCTGCGCAACGCCCGGAAGATGCCATACGGGCTCGACAGCAACCTTTGTTACCCGCACATCGCCCTCCTGAGTCATGACGATCTGCCCATCTACGGGCAGCACTCCGTTCTTTACTGCCTCTGCAATCTCGGCAACACGCATGCTGGCCCTTGTGATGGCGATAGTAGGCCGCACATCAAGGCCTTTGTCGATGTAGGATCTGTATAGTGATGCGACCTCGTGGCCATACGGATCCATGCTCACGATGGCCTTGGGGTCTGACCATGATTTGTTGGGCGAGAACTTGAAAGTGGGTTCGGTGTTGAAGAAGTTGGGCCGGAAGTCCATGTCTAGGTCGCCACCTGCGATGGCAAGGGCATTGTAAATACTGTAGCTGCCGCCGTGAGCACCGATCGCGTTTCGGTACTTCATTGTGGGACCAGCGCGGGAGACTATGACTGGTCCACGAATTTTTGGGTCTTCTGCTCCCCAGACCATTGAGGTGGGCTCCACGCCACTTTGGCCTGGATATGTTGTCAACTACGAGATAGAGTCAGTTTTTAGGATATTCTGCTGAGGAAAGCTGTGACACATACGATAATGCGGCTACCATAGCGCTTCGCTAATGATGTAGGAGGGATGATGTCTGCTTTCTCTGTACCAACTACCTCCTTTGAACTCTCGTTCTCAACGGCAGGCATCATTGCGTCAAATTTCGCTATTTTGGTCTAGAGAGATCTAGAGTGCGGTGCGGAAATCGCTCTGAACTTACAACGCAAAATGCACGACGGACAGTGGAGATATGGATAACGGATAGAATACTAAATGCATACTTGCGCCAAAGAGGACATACTTATAGCTTGACGGCATGGCCATTGTCTCAAAGTGGATCTGACTTCACGCGGTCTACATCGGAACACGCCTGGAGTAACTACATAGATATGAGTGGAAATTCAGCTCGATATGATATGACTCTCGATATGGGGTTTCGAGCAGATGGGAGTCGAAGATATGTGTTTGACAAGGCATGGGAGACTTATCTTGCGTGCTGATAAGCAGTTTCGCGAAGCATGAAGGCGAGCGCTCATTGGCTGATATGCTATCTCGCGTTATCTCTGCATTGACATTTAGAGTTGGAGGACCATGATAAGCATCTCTGCCCTCGATATGCTCTGTGACATGGACATCATGTCTTGGTCATTTCAACCATCAAGGCTATGAACAGAGCAAAAGGGCTTGGAAAATATCATACCGAAGACTATCGTATATCAGGAGGCACCGATGCGACAACTTTGATCACACAAAGTTATCCATGTTTATGCACAAATAGTGCAAGTATTATGTTTGTATGCACCATTTGAAAGCAGTAACAATCAGACGAACGCTTTTAGATGCAATCTAAGATTCAGATCTAATTTCTAAAATAAAGTGCCATCACTAACAATCAATATTGGGCTAGATCGAGTGTCTGGTCGCTTCTCAGCAGCAAGGACACGGCCTGCCTTCCAAGTTCCTGCTTCCAGCACTTGCGCAAGTGATAAATCCACGCTTGCGCCCATTGCTCGTAGTTTGCGGTTGACCTCCACGTGCATGACATCCAACAGAGCGACGGTGAGAGCACGCCATTCTACAATCACGTCCTCTGCAGGATCAAACATGGGAAGTGCCTCTCCCGACGTTTCACAACCTCGTGCTTGAACCTCTGGCTTCAGAGTAAGAAGCCCCATGTCGACGAATAGTCCGCCATTGCGATACTCTGGCAGACCTGTCAGAAGCTGGCTATTCGTCCACTTGAGACCCAGCAGTCGTACGAAAGGAACCATCAGAGAGTAGGTCAGCCATTGCGTGAGCTTGTGGAACGGTTGAATCGATGCCGATGCATCATCGCTCTTTTGGGCTTTCTTCAAAGTGCTTAGAGGCCAAGCATCACCAACAGCTTTGTCATCTACCTTGGTACGATTAGTCGGCCAGATGGGGAGCAGAAGCTTCTGAAGAGCTGCCCACAAGGCTGCAACATCAAGCTCAGAGTTTTTCTGGGCACTGGTCAGGTAATCTGGTTAGATAAAGTCAGTCGTCTTCGTCCACAAGTCCAAGCGTCGCCGATTTCACTTGCCTACGAGCTTTCCTGGTCTCCCATCTTCTCCAAAAATCTCAGCGTGAGACAACAGAGAGTTCCCAAGACTGCGGAGCAGAGACGCTCTTCCCTCAACGCCAGTAAGCGGATTCGAGTCACTGGCTTGCATGCCTGTGGCCAACTCTTCCGAAGTCAAGTTCTTCAGGCCCTCCCCTGTCAGGCGCAACATCATTAGCAAGGTTGATCATAGTCATGTTAGCATCTCCACCACGTACCATTGACAAGACCTGATTTTCCACTCCCAAACGACCCATCAAGGAACATATACAGCGAAGCGACAGCCAGACCTTCGCTTCGCTCAACGGCTATGCCAGTAGAAGCTTCAGTGTACTTCCAGTCGTTGCCAGCTCCAGCATCAAGAAGTACAGAGACAAGAAAGAGATCGATAAGTCTTCTGCAACGCTCAGTAGCATCGATACCGTCAGTCTCCCATCCATTCAAGACCCTAGTAAGGCGAGGCACGTTTCCCATCTCGAAATGTTGCCAGCGGCCATGCGGAGGAATTGTGCTGAACTTGTCTACTGGGAAGGAATCCTGTTTTTCTTCGTCAGACTGGGGTTGGTCAGCCAGAGAAGTTGTTGTTGATTACTTACCAATATTACTTTGACAACAATATCAACGGTGGCTTCTAATCGATCTTCATCGAGGTCGAAGTTTGTCGCTTGACCTGCTTTCGCAATTTCGTAGACTTCAGTCGCCCTCTCACGGATCGCTGGAAGAGACGAGAGAGTCCCGAACGCTGAAGTCATGATGAAGGTGTGCTGTAGTGACAGGAGGGATGTGAAAAGAGCACTGCTAGGAAGGAGAAAGGAATGAAACGAAATGAAATGAAGCAAGGAGATGAAGGCGGTGGTAGTAGGTCAGGTTTGACCAATTGACCTCCTATGAGATTCCTGACTTAGCACAATTGCTCTGATACTAGTATCACAACTTGCGGATACTGCGATAGTTCAATGCTCGAACTGATAAGGTGTACAAAGGCCAGCTCCGAAGCTATCTATAAACAACCCCCCGCTCTTATCGGAAGCATTGCAGCTTATCACTGGCCTTATCAGCCTCGGTTATTCTTGACAATTCGCTTATCTACGACTATCAATAGCATCAGCACTGCATACTCTGATTAATTCAACGACTTCTGTAGACAATTTATGTTTGTCCTGGAGATACTACAATCGAGTACGCAATGGTTCTGGGTATATAGCTAGGCCGACCCTTTCTCACTTATTCCATCTTTCTTTTACAAGCTCTTCTCTATTCGCCGAATTATCTCAATCTAGCATTCACACTCTGAAGCCTCATCACATCTTTCAATCAAGTCAATTGCCATCATGCCCGCAGTAACGAAATCGTCCTCCAACATGAGAATTCTGGACCACCCCGCAATTGAAGCGAAGCTCGACCTTCTTCGCGACCGCTCTCTTCGCTCCTCCGCAGTCCGCACTCTCACACATGAGCTTTCTCAAATCGTGTCCATCGAGGCGACTCGCTCTTTACCCCACGATACGAAGAAGATTGCTTTGATCATTGTACTTCGCGCTGGACTGCCAATGTGCGAACCTTTCCTCGCAGCCTTGTCACCAGAGATCGATGTCGTGGTGTATCACCTCGGATTATACCGCGAGAAGAAGACCTTAGAGCCAGTCGAATACTACAACAAATTGCCGAGCCAAGGACCTCCAGTCGAAAGCGTATTCGTTGTCGACCCGCTCATTGCTACTGGCGGCACAGCAACTGCAACGATCGATATCCTCAGGTAGGATGAACTCCTGCTTCCATCCGATGATTGGCCTGCTGACCACAAGTAGAAACTGGGGAGCAAAGCACATTACATTCCTCTCTATCCTTGCCAGTCCACAAGGTGCCAAGGCGGTAGCTGATGCATGGCCGGAAGGATTAGATCTCGTAGTAGGCCATCTTGACGAAGGCGTGGACGCCAAAGGGTACATCACACCTGGTATTGGCGACATGGGTGACCGACTCTACGGAACGGGATCATGATTTGTGTTCCCATGGTTGCCGTGTCTGATGGCAAAAGCTGGGGCTATATTCAGCAAGCATGAGCCGGAAAAGGTGGCCGAATTTCAAGCAGGGCGGGGTATGTTTCAATCTCTCCAAATTGACGAGATAGTCTTAGTCGTAGTGAAAAATTGATGTCCTTTGAAGCCGTGGACATTGATGTCTATCACCATGTCAGATATGACGAGTCTGCATTCATGTCTCTCCCAACTCACCTCCCAGGAAACTATCTTTATTGCTACTGTTTGAAACTTGTCCCGAGGTGGCTGGGGTGTGGTCAGCGCATGGCATCTTTGAACGTTCGTTCTAACTCACCAATCAGCGGGACGTTGATGCCGACTCGCCCAACATTCACCTCGCGCTGGAATATCTGTGCTTTCTTCGCACTCGAGGTGAAAATAGAGCACCCGTTTCCGTCTTCAGTGCTAGTCAGAATGGAACAAACCAGTATAGTAGGCATTTGACGTACATGGATTGTCATTTAACAACTCGATCGCTTCATCAAGGCTGTCAGCAGCGAGACAGACCAGGACTGGTCCCAAAATCTCTTTTTGGTAGCACTCCATGTATGTTTGAACATCGGAGATGATCGTAGGGCCCACAAAATTTCCGTCCGGAAAGTCAGGCACATGGACACCTCTTCCGTCCAGCAAGATTGTGGCGCCATCACCAGCTGCGCTCTGAATCATCTCTTCGACCTTCTTCTTTGCATCTCGGCTTATCAAAGGTCCCAAAGCTATTCCGGGCTGAGAGCTCGCACCGACTCTGAACTGTGAGGAAATCTCTACAAGCTCAGGCAGCCATTCAATGCTTTCGCCAACAAAGACGCCCACACTGACACCCATGCATCGCTGACCGGCAGCCCCGAATGCACTAGCCGCAAGGGCAAACAACGTCTGACGCTTATTTGCATCTGGCATGATTACACCATGATTCTTGACGCCGCAATTGGCTTGAACCCTCTTTCTCGCAGCGATGGCAGTGCTATGGATATGCTGACCTGCATGGTCCGAGCCGACGAATGACACGGCTTTGATGGCAGGTTCTGCCAGTAGCTTGTCAACCGCAGCTGGCCCGCCATGAACTATACTGAACACGCCCGGAGGAAATTCTGATTGCAAAACCAATTCTCCTAGTATTGATATGACACTCGGCGCCTGCTCGGAAGGCTTCAAGATGAGTGTATTGCCGGTCGTGATTGCAAAAGGTATGATCCACATCGGGACCATCAAAGGAAAGTTGAAGGGTGTCACAGCCATACACACACCTAGAGGCTCGTCGATCGTATGAGTCTCGGTAGCTTCGTTGTCGAAATGATATCCGAGAAGTACACTCGTGCATGAGAGAGCGGCTTCTATCATATTAATTGACCGAGAGATTTCGGAGATCGCATCCTCGACTGTCTTTCCGACATCTTTGACGATAGCATTGGCCTGGTCATACAGTATAAGTATCATACGACTGTCCTAGGACATGGCTCAATTGGCTACGACTTACCAGGTCCGACTCGTGGCTCCGAATAAGCTCTATCAACCGGAGGAGGTGCTTGCGCCGCTTAGACAGAGGCAGTCGGCGCCAGGCTTTCTGTGCAAGTTCGGCACTGGTTACAGCACTATGTATATCTACAGCAGTGGATTCTGGCACTCGGGTAATGAGTTGCTGGGTGGCCTTTGCACGTGAGCCAAATACAATGGAGACGAGGCAATGAAATGGATCATACAGGGTCGTGTACAGGGATCCAAATTCTAGTCTTGGATTGAACGAATTCATTCGCGATGAAGTTGAAAGTCACACCAGAGTGTCGAGAGCTGCGAGCTGTTGTTGTGTTCGAGATTGCGGCTATTATTGGGGTAGGAGGATTAGATCCCTTGTCAGAATCGACAAGCTCCGTCGTGTCAGAGTTTGGCTCCACATTGTCTGCTTCCTGAATCGCCTGAACCCGCGCTCTCTTTTGATATGCCGTTCGATTGGTCGCAGTGTTGGCTTTCCGCTTCGATTTGAGAGCCACAGGCGGTGAAGCTGTGGACGACGCCGGAGTCAAGGCTGGTAAAGCTGTGCCATCAGTCATGCTCAAATAGCTATCTGATATGAGTGAGGTTTGAGATTTGAATGCTTAATTCGTGAAATCAACGCGCTGAAGAGTTGTGGTCACTATAAGCGCGGGCCGAATGTCTGTGCATCGGCCAGCTGTTACGCCTATTCTTCTAGACTTTGCATCGCGGCAAGGTACAAGACTCGAAAGCTCTCAGACTTTCCTTGAAATTGTACCGGTCTCTATCTGTACTAAGGAGTTTTCTATGCCATGTATACTACTCACAAATCCTCAGCGAAGCTGCGTGTGAGTCCTTCATTTGGGTTTGAAAGTGACAGTCCCTAGAGAGGACCAAAAAAATTCTGAACAGAGTGGGATTCGAACCCACGCAGATTACTCTACTAGAAACCTGTTCTATCAATGATAGAAAGCTTTTGATCGCTTGAGTCTAGCGCCTTAGACCGCTCGGCCATCTGTCCTCGATTAATAAGCATTGCCGTCACTGAAACAAATATATCGTAAGGAGGATAGAGAGGAATTGGGCCACATTCGATCGAGCGATAATCTCTTGAAGTCTCATAGATCTGCCGGACGTACCTGGAACAACAACTAGACAAATTCCTAGTTGTGTGTAGCAGCAGATCTAGACTATACAGAGGTACTTTGCTCCCGGTCTCTTCTCCGTTCAACCTCCTTCTCGAGGGTGCATTGCAGCCAAGGTTATGACACCAGATTACCAAGAGTCCAGACCTTGGGCCGCCAAGGACAAGGAGTATGTCCATTACGAAAACGTTAAAAGAATTTCGACAATGTCATCAATTAGCCAGATACTATACGGATGGTCAAAGACGGGTAGTAGCCGTGATCGGTCTCTCTTCTGACTCGATAAAATTCGTTCGTTACCATGTCCGGCCTGATCAAGCCTCCAAGACTGAGAAAATGTCCAGGCGTAAGCCAAGTATATCACAAGCATGCCAACAACCTGCCAATGATTATTGCGTGATCCATCATACACATGGTATCATAAAGCTAAGTCTCTGGCTTTATGGTGGAAGCATCGAAATAATGGGAAGGGAAAAGCTATAAATCTCAGCACTCACCCAAAGATTCCAATGGCAGCACCAACAGATCAATCATACACTGGTCACGATGTCGAGCCAAGACAACAAATATCTGAGTGCAGACGAGTACTCTGCACCAAAAGAGGACGAAGAGACAATCAGCCATGAGCTCGAGCGAGACTGGACGAAGGAAGAAGAGGCGAAAGCAAAGCGGAAGTAAGGCAAGTATCCTATTACAGGCTCAGAAGCAACACTAACCAAGATGCGCCGCATAGATTAGACCTCATCATCATGCCGCTGCTAACACTCGGCTTCTTCTGCTTGCGTACATCTCCCAATTTCTCCTGCTCACGTACATAAGCTAACAACGCCTGTGCAGAACTCGATAGAGGCAACATCGCCAACGCTATAACAGACAACTTCATGCGCGACGTCCGCATAACCCAAGACCAATTCAACGTCGGCCAGCAAATGCTATCCTTGGGAATCGTCCTCTTCGAGATCCCCTCAAACATGATCCTCTATCGCGTGGGACCCGGCAAATGGCTCACCCTGCAACTGTTCCTCTTCGGCTTCGTCAGTACCTTCCAAGCCTTCCAATCCAGCTACGGGGCATTCATCGCGACACGCTTCCTGCTAGGCGTCACAGAGTCCGGATTCATTCCTGGAGGTCTCTGGACTCTGTCTACATGGTATACGAGAAGTGAAACCGCGAAGAGAGTCATGATCTTCTACTTCGGGAACCAGTTCGGGCAAGCGAGCTCGAAGTTGCTGGCGTATGGTATATTGCATATGCGCGGTGTCGGGGGTCAGCCGGGATGGTTCTGGCTGTTTGTCCTGATGGGCTCATTCACGGTGCTTAGTGGATGTGTGCTTGGTTGCTTCTTGCCGGACTCGTTCAAGCACCCTCGGAGTACATTTCTGCCAAGGGTGGAGGTGTTCACGGATAGAGAGCTGTACATTCTCCAGACGAGAGTATTGCTGGATGATCCTATGAAGGGCAAGAAGAAGAAGCGGATCGGGTGGCCTGCATTCAGGAAAGCTGTAAGTCGTATTCGTGTTCGAGCAGACAAAGCTCTCATCGTCAAGCTGATTAGTAAATTGCAGTTCTCGAATTGGCGACTATGGGTTCATTTCCTGATCACGCTATGCAACAATGGACCCCAGCGCGCGTTCGATACATACTCCCCATCGATCGTCAACAGTTTTGGCTTTGCGCCACTCACAAGTAACGCATTGGCTTCTGTTGGCTTGTTCCTTCAAATACCAGTCTCGTTTGCATTCAGCTACGTATCCGACCACTTGTAAGTCGAATTGATGATACATGCATTTCATTCGAAGTTTGCTAATAAAGGTGGTCCAATGCAGCAACAAACGTGGACCCACTGTGGTGGCTGGTATGAGCATGCACATGCTCGCTTACATATTCAACCGCATCTTCACGGAGATCAGCCTCAGAGGCCTGCGGTACTTTGGAGTCATATGGACACAGACCTTCGGCACGTTCTCCCATCCGCTGAATATTGCATGGATGTCTCTAGCTTGTGATGACTCGGAAGAGCGTGCGCTCGCCATGGCCATGTGAGTCTGTCCCGTCTCGGCAGCCAAGACCAAAAGATGATTACTGATTGATTGAATTACAGGGTCATTATGGGTGCTAATATTGCTGGCATCTATGGAGCCCAAATCTTTCGTCAAGACGACCGTCCTAGATATCGCCGCGGTTTCAGTATCGGTATTGCTGTTCTTGCCTTGGGTGTTGTCTTGGCCATCATCCGCTATATTGATGACCGGTTGCGTCGTCGGAGAGCAGATCAGGGTGCGAAGGCATGGAAGCAACTAGTACTCAACGCTCGCGACTCGGTCATAAATCGGCTTGGTCTGACAAGGTGAGCGCCACAAGTCAAGATGGTGGACCAATGACTCAGAGCGTTGGCGGTAGTGTCGCTTCCTTCACGTAAGGCTTAAGATGCAAATTTACTCCTAGCTCTCAGACTTGCTCCAAAGTACCATATAGCAATGACACCAAATCCGCCTCCTACGGTGAGCCCTCCCAGGATTGAAGTGCCTCTTCCAAGACCCAGGTTGACATACATTGGATGTGCGAATATGACGGAGCCAGCGGCAGAGGCTGATCGGCAGGCATCATTCGTGGCGAGCAGGGAAGCCGCATATTGCGGGTATGTCAGTGGTAGATATATGAAAATGCATTGAAACCTGGAGGGTGGTTAGAATGACGTGCGTCCGAGACCATACTTGGCTGATAGTTGGGAAGAATATGTGCACTCACAGGACAAATGCTCCGATTGTGAAAAGTGTGATGCCAATGATGCTGACTATCCATTGGACGTCACCGCGAGCAGTCCATCCGAACAAGAACAACCCGATTGGTAGAAGCCAGACGGCGAAAAGCGCAGGAACCAGCCTATGCTCTTGCTCGCGGAGACCATTCCTCTTGATATCGGGTTCGAGGTAGAACCACAAGTAGCCCGTATATATGGCGACACCGATCGCGCAGCCAACAATGATGCAAGTATAGACAATGCCTAGCTCGCCGATGTTGAAGCCGTAAATGCCGATGTAAGCCAATGGAAAAGCCTCGAAGAACGAGTAGTAGATGCCATAGATGACGGAAGTGTATATGTTGGTGAAAAGTATTGCGGGGTCCTTGATGCAGATTAAAATGGGGATGGCAAGGGCTTGGTAGACTATGCTGCCGAATTCTTCACTTCCTTGGTCTATTTCTGATTGAGATTTCATTTTCTCGTTTCCAGTAAGAACTCGGAGTCGTCTTGCACGACGGAGAAGAATGTTCCCAGCTGATGTTTCTGGCATGGTGAAGAACCTAGAAGGCATTAGTTCTGGTGTGTCTTCTGTCGAGGCCTTTTGAATCGGCTTACCACAGAAGCCATACTGGGCCAGCCATCCAGAGAATCTCCCAGAATGCCCTGGAGGTGTCAGTGGCGGTATTTGAATGAAGGACGGCCTTTATGAGGATGGTATAGCCTACCATCGCCAGCCTTTGGCAGTCACAGCGAATCCTGAGAGCAATGGTCCAAGAGCTGGAGCGCAGAAAGTCGCAGCCACCCATGCAGTCAGAGCATAAGGTAATTTGATCAGATCATACTGCTTAACGTTAGCTTTCACAATGCTTGACAGTGACAAAAGTGCTGTCATACCAAATCCTGCATCGTCGCACCGCCAGTAGCAAGACATGGCGACCCCATGAAGCCGGTCAGGAAACGTAGAACTAAGAGACCCGCATAATTGTCGACTAAGGCTGTCGGCACAGCGAGTATCACGAATAGTGCAAAAGTGACCATGTAAGGTGGGTTTCGGCCAAACAGAGGAATCTCGCTCAGTGGAGAGAAGATAAGGGGACCACTACCATCTTGCTTTCTGTCAGTAGGCCTCATGTACGGGAGAACAGTTCGTGATACTAACATCCAAGTATGTAAAGAGAGAGAACAAGAGAGGCTTTGGATTGGCCAATATTGAACTTTTTCATGACCTCGCTGTGTACCGCTGTTAGCTGAGCCAGAAATGGAAATTGTAGTGCGACTAACTCTTCGGCGGAAGTGTATATGGCGGACGATGCATAGACAACAAAAGTGTATAAGCTTCCAGTATCAGTAAGATCCCTCAGCAGCAGTAAAAGGCACGTACAATATCAGTAAGCCGACATAGGCTTTCTTTCCCGAAGACCAGTTCTGGGGATTGTCGGGATCATCTGTCGTGTACCAGTCGACGACAATGATGCCGTCATTCGTGGTCGTTGGCACAATGACCATGCTCGTTCGTCTCTCCGCTGATCTCTCGCGTTCAACTTCGAAGCGGTCCTCGGAGTACGGTGTAGTGGATTCTCTTGACTTGGTTCGAGACATGGTGGGCATGTATCCCATTTCTGCATCCTTCTCGGTCTCTGTCCGGAACATGTTTGACGTGGAGTTTGTTCGAGCTCCTCGCTGAGGTTCCTCGCATTCCTCCAATTTTTCGTCAGGCGTGGCGTCATCTGCTGTCTCAGGGCTGTCAGGCGATATAGACTCGTCTTGATTTAGTTCTCTTTCTTCGATCTTCTCTAATGACGACCGTCGTATTCTACTTCCGGGGTTCTGCCAGGGAATCGTGAAGCACTCTTTCTCCTCTGGATATTCGAAATACTTGTTGTGCGTGGCCCACCGTATGAGCTGGCCGAATGGGCTCTCTCTGAGGAGGTCAGTCATAGTGTAAGAAGCAAGATATCGAAAATGATCAGCGTGAAAAGAGTGTTGTAAGCCGGGTCCGGACTGCTAGATATCTTCACAATTTACAACTATCGGATTAATGATCACTTTGGAAAAGGACTGGATTAATGATCATTCTTATAAGGTCATGCATGTCTGATATTGACTGATGGAATATCATCGTTGGAAAAGCAGAGAGATGAACCGTCACCAACATCGTACCAAAGAGTGCATGATCGTGCATTGCTTGCTAAGATGTTTGGGCCCAAATCCTAACAAGGTAGGAGACTGAAAGTTAACGACGTATGAGGCTCAAACTCAACAACGTAAGGGGCTCAAACCTAGCAATGTATGAGACTCAAACCTAACAACGTATGGGGCTCAAACCTAACAACGTATGGGACTCAAAATCAACAACGCAGTCGATAGAGCTTAATGCCAGTCGATGCTAACTGCGGACACAATTTCGGATCTCCTATGCAGTAGTAACAGCTAGCAATCATGCAAGTATAAACAGTACCCGCGCTGACCCGGTCTCTCAACGAGCTGATCGAGAAGCTCGAGACATGGCATTATCAATCACATGGCTCGATTTGTTCTCCATACGTTGAGCCGCAGGCCAGTGGACGGAAAGTGCCCGAGCTTAAGATTAGTGAAATGGGCGGCTCGAGTGATGGGAGGATCGCGCGACTCTCTAGCTTACCAAATCAGATCGAATAGCTCGACTCATGTCGATTCATTTTTGAGGTGCATTGGATTGTGGAGATTTCATAAAGATATCACGATTCGTGGAGATGCATGTAGCAGGTCAGAGACATATTATCCTCATGCGAATGTGCGTGTTGATGATCTTCAACGACGATGGAAGACTGATTATCACCGACAATAAGAAAGGATGTGAATATGTGCTGCATGAGCGTGCTGTGAAAGCTTGGCCGAAGATGTATGTCTGCATTTCGTGGGGGAAGCTTCCTTATTTGGTCAATGCCCGTGTCAAAATCAAGAGGGCGACCTTGTCCAGTTTCACGGATTCTGCGTCTCGAGCTGTATTGTATCTCAAAGTCTTAATGCATCTCAAGATTTGATTCGATATGATCTGGGCGTACTTCATGCTCAGACTCCTAGTCGTTTAGGTGCCATAGTCAGTCATAGCGGTCTTCACAGGCCGATAGATGTTTGTTGGAAACAATTAGATGTGGTTGAAGAGTCGGACGCTGACAACCATGTCCGGCATAGCCAATCACAGATTTGTTAAGCGAACCACAAAGATACCATGAAATTCGTGCAGCATACAACATGAACCAAGAATGGAACATCGCAGTATCAGTTTCAGCGAACACTTCGACAACATCTCCAAACATACTGTATGCATGGTGAACAGGCAACGTTCAACAGCAATCAAAGCAAACACGGAAGCTGCGTCGTATACCGAACGCCCAATGGTCCCGTCTCTGAAATCCGGGGGGTTGCGCTAAACAATGACGTACGAGTTCGCGCATGCCACATTGCACGCGACGACCAACTTCTCTAGTACCGCAACCTTGCTGCCTCCTTTCTTTCTCTCTCTTTTCTTTCCGCTCAGTTACATCCTTGACCTAGATCTCTGCAATTCGACCAACATTCAAGATGGCAGCAAGTGACAAGATCAAAGAGACTATTCGTCAGGAAGCCGAGAGGGTGGGCAGCATGGGCGGGGAGGCGGCACGTTCAGGTGCATACCTCTACCCAATCAAGGTACGATCAACCTCTCTCCAGCATTGAGCGCTTCAGGCAAGACTGACAGAGACGAAAGGGCATCATGTACTACTTTACGCACCGCGCGCTTTGGCAGCCGCTCGCGTCGAAGCTACTGCCAACTCTCGGCCTGGGACTGAGCGTGTTTGCGGGCATGTTCTTCTTCACCTACCTCCCTCAGGCAGCTGTGTTGGCCATCTTCAACGGACCTCTGGCTGCAGTCAGTGCGGCGCTGCTTGTTCTCAGCGAGAGCAGCACTGTCTTCAATGTCATGGCCAGAGCACTACTTGTTGAAGACAGCCTCATTGACACCTTTGACGGCGTAAGTCTTTGCCTATTCGCCTTTATCCTTGCTCTTCATCCTTCATCTTCGATTGTATTTGACTGACTTGCTCGAAGACGCTCCTGTCCAAAGGCGAGACATCTCTTGTATCCCGTGACCGTCAGGTCAAATCAGGCACCGGCAATCCGATCGCGCGCCTGGGCAAGATGGCCGCCAAACCATTCGCCAAGTTCACCCCTCAAGCCATGATCCGCTATGTCATGTACCTCCCCCTCAACTTCATTCCTGTCGTCGGAACTGTCATGTTTGTCCTTCTCCAGGGAAAGCGCCAAGGACCCAATGCGCACTCGCGCTACTTCCAGCTCAAGGGCATGTCCAAGCAGCGCCGTGAGGAGTGGATCGAGAAGCGCAGAGGTGCATATACCAGCTTTGGCACTGTGGCATCGTTGCTAGAGATGGTGCCCATCGCGGGAATCTTCTTCGCCTTTACAAACACCACTGGTGCAGCTCTTTGGGCAGCTGAGTTGGAGAAGGGATCTGGTCAGGAGGGCACCAGTCCAGCTCTCAGAGAACAGGCCAAGAAGGCGTCATAAAGCGGCGGCATTATCCGTTACCATGGTCTGATTCTACGACACCCACGTGGACTGTCTGTGAATAGCATGGTATACAGTCGGGCTGACCCGTCGCATATGGTTCGGTGGCTTTGGGTTTCGGTATAATCCTTCAAAGGGGACCTCTTCGGTCTTATGTACACCGGCTTTTCCCATCGTGACTTTGCTAGCTGACGTTGCAACTTCGGCGGCTCAACGAGGAGTGCGAAAGTCTCAATAAATACTGTCCAACCATGTCTGCACGTCCATGGTGCGGCCGAAACAAGACCTTGATGGGCTGTGCCTGATCAAACATACTGATCTTCAACATGTTCATCAGCCAAGACCCGCCAAGATGTTCGGCTATCGATGCCCCGATAATGCATTGACGACTCCACTTTCATCGCGGACCTGGTTTCACCGCGCGCCATCTGCTTCGATATGGGCACTTGCATAGACGACATCGGGGATTTGCATATTGTAGCACGTCTAGTGTCGTCAATAGACCACTTGATAACTATGAGCGACGAGTGAGCGTGCACGATGATTCCTTGTATATAAGTCGAGTCTCCTCCGACCATGTCTTCTCGCTGTGCCGTCCCAAGTCTTCCAGCTTCCCCTCTTTCCTTGCCTTGTAGAATTGACTTTCTTTATATATTGCACAAGTCATCTCGCAGGTTTGAGATTTAGTCGACTGTCACCCTTGCCGATCATTGAATTTCGGATAAAATTCTATACAACAACCAGTGGCGTCCTTCATACTTGACCTGACAACACGAGACACCTTCAACAATGTTCACCCGAGCACTCCAACTTTGCGCTGCAGCAGGTATCGCCTCTGCCACTAATCTCTTCGTCGCTTCATATGCTGGTGACATTACCACTCTTTCACTCACTGAGGTCAACGGTACATACAGTCTTGAGAAGACTCATTATAATGATGGATGCTCACCAAACCCTTCATGGTTGACTTTGGATCCTAACCATGGAACTCTGTACTGCTTAGACGAGGGCCTTGAGACAACCAATGGAAGCCTGAGCTCTTTTACCATCCAGAAAAATGGACAGCTCGACTTAGTTGAGAAACAAAAGACCATCAGTGGACCCGTGAGCGGCGTCATTTATGGCAATCCTGCTTCTGGAAAGCGAGCAATTGCTTTGGCTCACTAGTACGTGTTGTTCTTGGCCTCCCAAAGGTCCCCGAGAGCATTGCTAGGAGGATATACCATAAGACGTAGACATGACTAACAGGTCAAACAGCACTGGTAGCGCTATCAGCGATTGGACTCTGAACAAGACTACCATTGGTGGCTTTGCATTCAACCAGAACATTCCGTTCACACTCTCTCAGCCTGGCCCAAATGCCGAACGTCAAGACTCGCCTCACGAGCATGAAGTGGTTCTCGATCCGACTGGTCAATACATCCTCGCCCCCGACTTGGGCGCTGACCTGGTCCGAGTTTATAGCTTCGATCCCACAACTCTTATCTTGTCTCCTGAAACTCCCCTCCAAGTCATACCTGGCTCTGGACCTCGTCACCTCGCTTTTTACAATCCCTACGGCACTGTGGGCGAGAACTCCACAAGTTACATGTTCCTTGTGACCGAACTCGGAAACACGATCACCAGCTACCGCGTCAGTTACCCTGCCGCGGGAGGTATGGCATTTGAGCAGGTGTTCAACACGACCAGTTACGGCGACTTCGCTGTGCCCGTCGGTAATGCCGCAGCCGAAATTACAGTTTCCGTAAGTCTTTAGTCGATAAATCGTCGTAAAGAATAATTGCTCATGGGATCGCGTATGCAGCCTGATAACCGTTTCTTGATCGTCAGCAACAGAAACGACTCTTCTTTCTCCCTCCCTAATTACAACCCCAGCAACCGCACCGAAATTATTTCCGACACCATGTCTACTTTCAAGCTCAACCACGACGGTACCGCGGAGCTCTCACAGCTCTGGCCTGCTGGGGGATCTTTCCCCAGACACTTCAGTCTCAACAAGTGGGGCGATCTCGCGGCCATTGGAATGCAGGACAGCAGCGAGGTCGTCATCCTCAGCCGCGATATTGTCAGTGGCAACCTGGGCAAGCCAGTCGCAAGCATTTCGCTTCCTGGACAGATTGTGAATGTTATGTGGCACGAGGACTACTAAGCAGGGTCGAATAAGCTTCACACTTCTAACATGATATGCGGGGAGATGCTGAAGTAAAAAGCTTCTGTAAATATTGATCATTTAGCTAGCATTATTACACGCAATAGTCCTGAGAGTGCGGATAGTCAATACCTCATTTTGCCCCACCAAGAATCACGTTTTACGTATCACTATTGCTGCATGGTGTCTAGGCCGTCTCGATTGTAGAATGAATGTTGAGCTAAAACAAGGCTTGACAGATGATATTCTGTGAATGGTCACTGTCGCAGATCGGAAGATGTCCCTTCTACACACTACATGCCTAGGCAAAGCCGACCTCCTTCCACCGCTGGAGATACAATCTCAAAAGCCCAGCATCAACGCTCTTGCACTTCTTCAACCCCGGCACTAAAGCAGCAGTCTTTGCATTATCAAAGACTGCCTCCCCTTGCCCAGCCTGTGCCATAGTCTCAAAGAAGCCCAGTAGCTTGGCCCCAGGCACGCCTTCCTCCCTCACACTGATCTTCTCTAGCCTGCTCACCCACTCCTTCATACTAACCCGGTCAAATGCCACTCCAGAAGCCTCCTCAAGACAATCCATGAACCCTCCCCAAGATACAGTACCTGGATTAACCAGATTATGCAATGAGTACTCCTCCAAACCCCTATCACCGTGATGATTGACAAGCACAGCCCTCACAGCCTCTGCACACACATCAACCGGCAACCAATTCACCGTCTGCCCCTCCGTCGGCATCGCCTTCAGATACCTCAATCCAGTAACCATCATAATAGGAAACATCTCACTAGCATTCCAACTCCCATAAACAGAATGTCCGCACAGTTGTCCCACACGAAACATCCTCACCTCCATCCCCAACTCCCGCGAGAACGTCTGAGCAACGACTTCAACAATGAATTTACTCTGCGCATACCCTGTTTCCAGCGCCAACTCCACATCATCGCCACTAGCGATGGGGGTTTCGGTGACGGGGGTGCCCACGGCTGCGGGTCCCATATTGGTAGCTACACTGCTTGTGAAGGCGAACGCCTTCTTGACAGAGGTACACGCGAAACGCATGAGGTGGAGTGTCCCTCGCAAGCAGTCGGGTTCGAAACGGTCGACTTGGTGGTTAAAGTCCATTTTCCACGCGTTGTGCACAACACTCGTCACCGTGCGCGCGAGAGTCTCGTAGGTCGAGGTGTCTAGACCGAGGGTAGATGATTGCATGTCGTAAGGTACGGCGATGAATTTCTCGCAGGTGGAGATGGAGGTGCTGTAGCCGCGCGAGAGGAGGGACTGGGAGAGGCGAGCTGCGGCCGAGGGACCGCGAATGGCGCAGTAGACTGTGGAGACTTTGGGGTCGATGGCGAAGGCGGACAGGAGGGCGTTTCCTAGGGCTCCTGTGGCGCCGGTGAGGTAGATTACCTCGCCTGAGGATCTGTCCGCGGCAGGGAGGGGCGAGGCTTGGGCTGACCAGGATTTTATCTCGGCGTTGTATCTTGAGATGGCGTCCTTGATCCACGCAGCGTTCTTTTCGCGCGTGGAGATGCCGCGGGAGATATCTTTTGGAGCGGTGATATGCTCCAGTAGCGCCTCGGAGGTCGGATACTCGAAGATGAACATGAGTGGAAAAGTTCCGAACCGCTTTGTTAGACGTGACCGTAGCCGGACGGCTTTCTGTGAATCTAGGCCGAGGGTGTAAAAGCTCGAGTCGGAATGGATGTTGTCGATCAAGGTTTCGCAGACAGCTGCCACGCTACTACGGACGAAATCGAGATCGTCCAGGCCGGTTTTTTCGTTGTCTTCATGTTCTTCTGCCGAGCCATTATAGTATTCTGCGTACAGAATCTCCACCCGTTGACCGTACAGCTTCTGGGCTTCGTTGCGGCGAACGTTGCCTTTGGGCGTTACAGGCAATGTCTCGCCATCGGAGAGGACCAAGATAAGAGACCTGTCGAGTCTGGAAAAAGAAGGAAAAGAATCACAAGCCTTCTCAACGGCTTTGAAGATTGAGTCGAAATCAGCCTGACTGTTCTTGTTCAGCTCAAGCACGGCCGAGGTACAAGGCTTATCTGTACCAAAGACAACCACTTTGTGGATGTCTGAATGAGACTCCTCGATGGCCATCTGCAGGGGTAATGCGTTTGTCTTCTCGCCATTGGAGTGCACAAGTATGTCGTCCTTCCTGCCTTGTAGCACATACAATCCGCTATTTGGCGGATCTTGAATGAAGAGGTCGTTCGTACGGTATGGGTTTGGCGCCTCAGGATTCAGCCACAGTTCGGCAGCCAACGTGAAGCCTTTGTAGACTACGCATTCGTACAAGTTGTCGCCCTGGGGTTCCATCTTGATATGAGGGTCGTCTGGTAACAGACATCGGACCTTGTAACAGCTTCCTGCGATAGTGTCTGGAATAGTGCGATAGGGAGGGCCAATCTCCGTAGAGCCATAAGTCGTTTTGACATTAACACCGAGCTTGACGAGTCTCTGCAACAACACTGGAGAGAGAGCCGCACCTCCTGGTTGGAGAAGCTTGAGATCTGTCAAAGGAGAAAAGTCCTGATTGGGCGAAAGCGAAAGATATTCGTAGAGGTCTTCAATGACGGCCGGCGCACAGTGAAGACAGTCGACAGGTGTACCAAGTGCCTCTAGCTTTCGCCAAGCAGTCAGAATAGCCCCTGGTGACGGCGGCCAGTCCTCTGGTGGAAATGTGGTAGGCAGTCCGTTGGGCAGACCACCTAGGATTATAGATACGCCTGCAATGTGAAATCTTGATTTGTCAGTGCCGAGATCTGGCTTGGCTGAATTGACAAATGCTACTCACAATGGAAAGCAAAGATACCAGTTCTCGACTATATAGCTCTGAAAAAGCCGATACATTCGAGCAATCAGCATCATACTTCTGTTGGTATGTATAATAGGCTTCGGGAGACCTGTGGACCCACTAGAGTGGATGATCATAGCCTGCTGATTCCAGACGTCCTTTGACTCAAAGCTTGTGAAAGCAGCCACATGTTGCAAGTTTGTTGGCAACGAGATTGCGACAAGAGGAACGGCTGACATATGGATGTCTTGCACAGAGGACAGATACTTTGGCTCCACTACAACACCCACCGCGTTGCAGGTCCGGAGAAGATGATCTCTTGCCACGTCTGCATTTTTGTCACTTAGTAGCAATACTCTGACACCAAGCTTCAGGAGCGCGACTTCAGACACCCAGTAACGGAAAGTGTTTCCACTTCCAAGAAGTGCTATTGTAGGCTGTAGCCTAGTTGTCTGGCCAGTCTGAATCTCACTGAGGAAAGCCTGAGAATATTGTGCAGCAGCATGCGCTGTCAGACGATCAAAATCTTGCCATGAAATTGGAATGAAAGTATCGTCTCTTGGAACAAGATATGCAACCTCATCAGGGCGAATCTGAGCATTGTAACTGACAAGTGATGCAAGACTTGTTAGATCCGGATTTGAATATCTCCAAGACAATTAGCGTTGGTGGTCACGACAAGAGTCGCTGATGATGATGGGGCTCACGTAGGACTTTGTACATCGCCATGCTGAGCCCACAGCTTCTTCAGTCTGGTATCTGCATCCGGACGTGGAAACACACTCAAATTCGAAAAATATTCAACATGTTCCGAAGGACTTTCGAGATCCTGGACTGCAATGGGCGACATTATTTCTCACACACCAGACTCCTGAGTCAACCAAAATGCGACACGCAGGCTCGACCACGAGAGTCTTTGTAAAGACATCTTGGCCGAGGTTTTCGTCTACACAACTATTACACGGCTCAGGAATGATAGGTGGTTGAGTCGTTGGCCGAATCTTGAACCCCTCGGGCAAGCCTACTTTGTAGGGCTGAGGTGGCGGCGTAGGTGAGGTTAGTAAATGGTTTGTCTAAAATGGTTAGGGCAAAAGATAGCGGTCCTTCTCCGCCAAGATCTCCTCGTATCATCTGCGGGCCAGCTCGCCTTCCCGCAAAGATAGGCTAGTAACAACTCAACGGCTGGTAGAGGAACAATCAAGTTGTAATCGGCCTCATGGTGGATCGCCCTATCCACTATCGCAGGTGAATACATCCTCCAATTGGACCAAGAAGTCTCGAGCAACCTTCGAGTGGACACAGGTCGTTGCTTGGGTCAACCTTCCTGTCGTCCTATCTCTTGGCCATGGCCTATCCTCCTTGTGTTCAGGTAGCTATAGACGCCACAATAAACTGGCATATCAGCCAAGATTGTAACGCGGGTGTGCAAGAGTTTCATACATGTAAAGCTTATCCCTTGTAGTCATAGTATCTTCCTGTCCTTCCACCATAAATTGTGCAACATTTCATATTCATATCCTCCTAGCCAAAATATACAACTATTTGGTCCAAGCCCAAGTTTGTACTGAATCATCAACATGGGCTTAAGGCAGCGACTGGCTGTCCAGTCGGCATACTCGAATGGCTCAGACGACCAAATAGCAACTAACAGAGAGCAAGAACCCGTCCCATTGGGCTCACCAGAACGGACATGGACATGGCCGTCCCTTCTAGGCTTCTGGATAGCTGAGGCTTTCTCAATCTCCATGTACCAAGTCGCCTCGACCTCAGTCAGCAAAGGTCTGAACCCCGGCCTCGCCATCCTCGCTGTCCTAGTCGGCCATTTACTCGTGTGCGTTCCAGCCATGCTCGATGGCTACGTGGGTGCCATGTTCGGCATCAACTTTCCCGTCTTCACGCGCGCGAGCTTCGGCATGCGAGGAAGCTACTTTGCTGTCTTCGTGAGAGGCGTAGTAGCCTGCATCTGGTTCGGTACGCAGAGTTTCCAAGGCGGCCAATGCCTGCAAGTCATGATTGAGGCCATCTGGCCCAGCTTTAACCACTTCCCAAACCGCCTCCCTGCCAGCGCTCACGTTACTTCGGCACAGCTGCTCTGCTTCTTCCTGTTCATCATCATTCAAGCGCCGTTGCTCTGGCTCAAGGTCTCGAGCTTGAGATATATGTTCATGGCTAAGACTGTCATCATGCCTATCTTCGGCCTCACCCTCTTCATCTGGGCCCTTGTTGCAGCGAAGGGCTTCGGGCCAACCTTTTCCAAGCCCACTCACATCAAGGATGGCACGCCAGTGGCTGTGGTATTCTTCCAGTGTGTCACGACTGCCATTGGGCCGAAGGCTACTCTGGCGCTGAACATGTAAGTAAAAAGCAGGATATCGATCATCCTTGAACATGAGAAGCTAATAGCAGGACTTAGGCCCGACTTCACGCGCTACGCCAAATACCCCAAACAAGTCTTCTGGACACAAGCAGTCGGTCTCATGGTTCTAGTAACCATGTGCGGTGTCCTTGGCGCCACTGTCACCAGCGCCGCCCAGGTCGTGTATGGCAAATCGACCTGGAACCCGCTCGAGGTCGCCGTTCTTTGGGACAACCGAGCCGCACAATTCTTCGCAGGCTTATGCTGGATGTTCGCCGTGATCGGCACCAATATCAGCGCGAACTCCGTCTCTTTCTCCAATGATCTGGCTCTTTGGTTTCCAAAGTACATTAATGCTAGACGCGGTGCCTATGTCTGCTGTATCCTCAGCATTGCCGCGACACCGTGGAACATTCAGTACAGGTATGTCCTGGGTGAAGATGGCAAGAAACAAGAAAACAGACTAACTTTTGGACCATAGCGCCAAGTCCTTTTCTAGCTTCTTGGGGGGCTACTCGCTCTTCCTTGGAGCACTCACAGGCGTCATCGTGACCGACTTTTGGATCTGTCGCGGAAGAGCATTGGACGTGCGTCAGCTCTACAAGAAACACGGCGTTCACTGCTTCACCAAGGGTGTCAACATTCGTGCTTTTGTTGCATTCCTCTGCGGTGTTGCTCCCGATCTCCCAGGACTAGCCGCTGCCTGTGGCGCGAAGGGCATTCCCAACGGAGCGAAATATCTGTACAGCCTGAGTTGGCTCGTGGCCATTGTGGTCTCAGGATTCGTGTACTGGGTGCTGTGGAAGCTTTTCCCCTTCGAAGTCTCGCCCAGCCAAAAAATGTACATGGAAGGCGTTGAGGGTACGGAAGAGGATGCTACGAGCGAGTCTGTCAAGGTTCACAAGAAGGACTTTGACTTTGAGATGTAGAGAGTTTTGTATGCTTGTTTTATGACTGAATGAATACTTTGATATAGTTTTATAGATGTATTTGACTTGATACTCATGACTGCATATCGACGTGGACACTTGGGCCCCAAAATAACCGAAGTATTCTTCCCAAAGGTGAAGAGACGCCACGAAAGGACAGTGGATATATGGCGAAAAAATAGAAAAATGCCGGCCAAAAGAGAGTGAATAAATTCTACTTCGTGCTTTGCTCCTGAAATGCTTGAAGAGCTGAAGGCGAAAGATCGATCAATTTGTCAACCCCAGCGACATATGTAGCATCGAGTCTGAGCAGGGCAAGATTCAAGAGATCGCAGCTTCGAGACTTGATACGAAGGAGGCTCCTCCAGGATCCTAGTAAATGCAAACACTCTGTAGCGTCAGTGAGAGTGGGCGCTGTAGCGAATAGCTGCAGCATGAAGTTGCTTGCGATCGTGAAGTTGGTTCGTGAGTCTGTTCGTCCATTAGTATTGAAAAGCTCAACACACAGCGAGATGTCTTACAGGAAGGCCAGAAGGCTTCGAGGTGGTTCGCGTTGAGGCCGTCCAGGAACTCAAACATCTCTTTCGCAAGCGAGACGGCGCCTTGACGTAGAGCAGCTCCTGCCTGAGCGTTGGCTTCGCCTCTGGGCCGTAGCATTGCGCGGAAGAGCTCAATCTTTGCAGTGATGTAGGCGAGATGAAGAGAGCCTTCTCCGTTCAGTTCATGAGGCTTGCGGTGTTTCGTGGATGAGAGACGCTCCTTGTCCAGATCTTTGAACCATTGAGCAAGTTTGAGGCGAAGAGGCTTGGCTACTTCCAGAGTAGCTTCAAGTGAGTTGCAAAGCGCTCTGGTGGACTTCAATGAGCTGGAATTGTTAGTAGCTGCTGCTGTTCTAGGTCCGTGTGTAATGACTCACAAAAGATTACGAAGTATCTCGTCCACAATCCCAGCTAATACGCAAAGGCGGAGGAAATACTCGGATCCAGACGTATCACCGTCTTGTGTGCTGTCCTCAAAATCCTCTGCTTTCAATGGCTGAACATCCCAGTCGTCAGATGAGATGTGAGAGCTACGGCCAAAGTTTAGGCTCAACCATTTCTCTTGCGTGTAGAGGGCCCATGCCACCCGTTTGCGGAGCTTTTGCTCCCACAATGGGAGCGGCCAATCTGAGGGATCCAAGTTGAGACCGAGAGCTTGCGATATAGACACTGCGTTGGTCATAAGGATCCATTTGAAAGGAGTATCGGCCACGTGCTTGTTGGTAGGGCGCCTTTGCACGAGCAAGAGAAGTGACTGTACCACTGCAAGTGACGGCGTGTGGAAACGTGGGACACATGCAGACCATGCAAGAGTGAACAAAGCGTCAGGGGATGGGGGTGTGTAGACCTCGACGCAAAGCTGATCGTCGAATATGAGAAATGGAAGAGCATGTCCATACACTGCTGCCAGTAGCGGAGTCTCGATACGGTCTGGGTCGAATTCACCATCTCGCAAACATCGCTCCCTCGAGAGGATGGGAAAGTACGGCTGCACATAGCGGAAAAATCTGTGAACAGCATTGGTCAGTAATCATCTCCAGATCTTGACAAGTCCGGAACCATGATTCAGACGTACAGCCGTATAAGTCTCTTTCCGACTTCGTGATTGACCATCTCCTTGACCTCCCTTCTCCACGTCTCCACATTGTTGGGGTCTTCTGCAGGCTGTGCCCTCGCAGCCAACTTGTTCTGTTGTATCATAAAGTGCACTGGCACCCCATCATTCTCTCCGACTCTTCGCATCCTTATTTGCTGGAACGTGAATTCATTGTTGCCATCAAACCGATAGTGACGAAGCAAATAGGGGTCCTGCTCTCCACTCAAGCCAACGACTTGTGAATTACTTGACGTTTGAGCATCCAGTGAGGGTTCACCAGCGCCGAATGAGTCCATTGGTAGTGATTGCGGCGTGTCATTTGGCGGTGGGACTAGTCCGGCTTGAACAGGATCAAATTGCTCAAACATCAGAGGCTCGTAGAGCGGCGGCTCGAAGGAGAAGTCACTGTGCAAGGACTGAGGGAGGAATGGAGGCATCTGCTGCTCCCAGCTGAGAAGCTCACTGCTTATATCGAAGGTACTACTCGGAGGTAGCAGCACCTCAGACTCTCGTCGTTCCTCGTTTGGCCGACGTCGCTTTGCTGGACTTTCAATGAAGGTGCACTCCTTGCCATATCGGATACATAATTCGCAAGGTGGGTTTGCATCAAGATGGCAAGCGGCTTTCTTGTAACGACAAAAGTCGCAAGGACGCTTGTTGCGACTCTTGTAAGCCCTCGACCTATCCTGGGCATCCAGGTGTAGTTGATTCGCTAAAGTTGGACCGCCCATCATGTCCATGCCTATGTTAGCCCTGGTAGCGGGATAGGATTATTTGATAGGCGAGCAGGTCGACCTATCCTTGCCCGTATTTCTTGTGTATAAGTAGGCGAAAGAATGCCGAAGGAGAAGCTGCGCTACTCATAAACCAACGAGATCCCACTGTTCTTGCTGACGAAGATGTGAGTCGTTGGGGGGCAAGGTGATACCGGCCTTTGCACAATTGCCGGTAGGTAGCATTGCAACCATAGGCTGTCATGCAATTGGTTCGCATTTCATGTCACTTACCAGTGTGTCGGCGATGTCGCACTGTATGTTTATGCTTATCGGACCCTCCGCCCCGTATCATCGTTGCGGGTCAGTATTACTTTATCCTCTCCTTATAGCCAGCCACGTGGCTTCCGTTCAATGGGATATACAACACATTGCTCTGCTTGCTCCTGTCGTTGGGATACCGGTTTCGCGCGCTTTCTGAATGCAAGTTACAAGCAAGAGGTGCTACTCTGTGTCCCCAAATACCTTGCGTATACAGTGTGCTACGTATTTGATTCATGCGAAGACGAAAACATAGCATCTCTGATTGGTTGACATGGTCTAGCTCTACCGTTCTTTAGACTCCTTCCCGGCCCGGCCTTATCACGACCCCTGCGAGTTCGGCGATTTCAATTGAGTAAATCGCAACTTGGGCAAGAGATAAAATGCGGGCAGAGCGGGGCTTGAAGCTCGACGTCGGTGGAGACTGTTTTCCAAGGCGCCCGCAGTTGGACCCTGCGTCGACACTACTTTCCCCTTTCGAACTAATTCGCGCTTTTTTGGGGACCTTGAGCGGTTAAAACAGGCAGTGAAGCGCGGTGCCAAGATTGTTCAAGACGCTGCAAACAATTTACATAAGACCCACGACATTCACAATCAGTTCTCAAGGAGGCCAAGATCAAAAAGCCAACGTTGCATCGAAAGGTTTCGGAAATGCACTTCACCTGGCAATCAAGGGCGAAACCCGGGCTGATTTATCATTTGCTCTTCACGTATACCTTCTCCTCGTAGATTGAAAGTTACAGCGTGCACCGGCCCGGTCGTGATCTGCGGTAACAGAGCGCCGAAGACCCGCGGGGACTCACAGATAGGGTGCAACCCTTATACTTTTGGACCTTCCCTTCCTATCCGACCCTGTCACTCATATTGTCTTATCGATCACGTCAGGCAATGCATTGGCAGTACTGGAATGTCTGGTTCTTTTGCCCGCAGCGGCCGCTCGGCCAACCCCACAGTCTCTTTGAGCAGATAGCTGCGCCTATGTGCAGCGAGATAGGTAGGATAGGGAGTGTAACATTAGAAGTATAGAACTTCTTCGCACCGGCCAAGACAAGGTAAGGAGTTGTTACGATTAGGCCCTTCAATCTTGCGTACTCTGTTTAAAACATTGTCGTGGCTTCAAATCTACAAACGTACACATATTTATTTCTTTTGTATCTAGTTAGGACGACCCATCGAGATCGCGGGAACCGCGGTTTAGGCCAATTTACTTCTGATCAATCCCATCTTTTTTCTACTCACATCAGATCTTCAGCCATGGCACGAAAGGTTATTATCGCTGCTGCGCAGATGGGCGCCACCCATCGCACGGATAAGAGAGAAGATACCCTTAACCGCATGATCAAGCTGTTGTCAATCGCAGCCTCACAGGGAGCCAATGTCGTACTCTTCCCTGAAACAGCTTTCACAACTTTCTTCCCTCGGTATCTAATTGAAGATGAGACTGAACTCGAGTCGTGGTTTGAGCACGGAGATATCACGACCGCTCCCCAAACTAGACAGCTATTTGACCAAGCCAAAACTCACAAGGTCGATATTGCAGTAGGCTTTGCCGAAGCTACTGAGGACGGCAAACACTTCAACAGCACAATATATTACCATTCCAAGACTGGATCGGTGCTATCGAAATACCGCAAGATCCATCTACCCGGTGACTTCGAGCCTATCGGTGGTGAAGACACCACACAGCAGCTCGAGAAACGCTATTTCAGAGTCGGTGACCTGGGATTCAAGGCGTTCCGTGTCCCAGATCTGGCCGAAACCACCACTGCAGAGCGTGGCGAACCAATCTTTGGAATGATGATTTGCAATGACCGACGATGGGCTGAAGCTTGGCGAGTACTCGGTTTGCAAGGTGTTGAGGTTGTCCTATGCGGATACAACACCACTGGCTATGCTCCTGAACTGTGGGGCTGGGATAAGGATGTCAGTCCGGACGCGATGCGAGACCTGGCGGTCTTTCAGCACAAGCTTTCCATGCAAGGTCATTCCTACACCAATGCCTGTTTTTCTGTAAGCGCCGCTCGCTGCGGACTTGATGATGGCAAGTACGATCTAGTCGGCGGTTCATGTATCACGGACCCCGAAGGCAGAGTAATTGCTGAAGCAAAGACGACTGAGGACGAAGTGGTGATTGCAGAATGTGATTTAGAACTTTGCCGAGCTGGGAAAACACGCATTTTCGACTTTGCGAGACACAGGCGTCCAGAGCACTACGAACTACTGACCTCCCAGACCGGCGTTATCGAACCTCCACGCCTCTCGAATACTGCTCCATCAAGCAATGGCATCACCACAAACGGCGTTCATGCTCGTGCAGAGAAGCCGCGGAAGATCCGAGTTCTGCTCGTCAACCCCAACGCCACAAAATTCATGACTGACAACTGCATCGAGATGGTGAAGCCACAACTCGCCCCAGATGTCGAAGTGATCGGCTTTACCTCCCCACCTCCAGCCCCCACAGCAGTCGAGGGCAATTTCGACGGCGTGATGTCTGCAGCTGCTGCAATGAGGGCTCTGAAGCCAATCGCACACGAATACGATGCCTTCCTCGTAGCCTGCTATAGTGACCACGCTTTAATCCGTATGGCGCGCGAAGAGTTCACTCAGCCTGTCATCGGCATCATGGAAGCGAGTCTCTTCGCTGCTAGGACGCTGGGTAACAGGTTCGGCTTGATCGCCACGTCTAGGCGTTCAAAGGCGATGCATGAAGACAGTATTCGCCATTATGGATTCGATGGCTTCTGTGCAGGTGTGGGTAGCTGTGGGCTGGGTGTCTTGGAGCTAGAGTCGAAGAGTGAGGACGAGGTACTTGGTATCATGTGCAGAGTCGGCAAGGATTTGGTGGAGAAAGGAGCTGAATGCTTGACACTTGGCTGCGCGGGCATGACAAAGCTGAAGGGAGCGGTGGAAGAGGCAGTGGGAAGTGATGTGCAAGTCATTGATGGTGTTTTGGCTGGCGTACAGCATCTGGTGGGGTTGGTAAGGATGGGCACGAAGACGGCAAAGGGTGGGATGTATGCCAGTTCCGAGAAGGGCAGAAAGGGTAGAGGGCAGACTTATTTCTAATAACGCGTACGTCGTAGATGAATCGACGACTAGGATGGCCTGAAGTAAGAAATAACATCACTACTACAATATCACATCGCTTGTGCAAAATCATTGAAAGCCTGACACGAACACGAGAGTACATTCGTGACTGAAAATCTGAGATTGTTTAAATACAATGCTGACAAAAGCAACCCATATCTGCCAGCAGAACACGGAAGTAACCACATACTGTGCCATCAAAGCATTCAAATAAGATGGCATAATAAACAGAATAACAGGCACTGAAGGTCTTCGATGGTGGTAACGAGGCCCTCGGCTTTATGCGCATACAGTGACTGTGTTTAATGTGAAAGCTCTTGAAACACAGCGAGGTCCCTCGCCAACAACAAGTCGCGAACGTCGATGGACCCAATAACCCAGAGCCCTGTTCAACACCATGAAGCCTGATGAATGCAATCAGTCTTGAACTCTGGTTCTCGAGGCTTGGATGGCATGACTCACGCATCACACCCAGTGTTATCTTGCTCGAATAGAAACGCAGGATAGTGCGCCTCAGCGCGTACTGCTGCCGACGCAATCTCCACATTGCATCACCCAATCAAAAGCTCCCACCCTCTCGAATAATTGTAACACCTTTTCCATGAAGTCGATGTACATCTTCCCTCTTGCTCTGGTCTTCTCGTACATTCCGTACAAGTATACGTGGTTGGTATCCACACGAGATAAGTGCTCGCACACAGCTTTGACACGTTCCTGGACCTCCAAGAATCGTTTCATAAGCTCGACGTTCTGGCGAGCCATGCTGGCAGCGATGAGGCGGCTGTAAGGATCACAGGAAAGGACCATCTCCTGGCAGAGACCAGCGCCGTTCATGATCATTTCTTCGAACACTTCAAGCTCGGTCATTGTGTTTCGTTGAATATGGATCAAGCGAGAATTAAATCCAGTCGAGAATGGACTGAGATGAGTGGAGATGATGAAGGACGAGGAGTCGCCACGAGGCATCTATGCTGGAACTTATATGCTCATTTCCAGGTGTCACCCCCAAGTCTGATTCTCGATGAGCAGTCCGTTTTCTGTGCCCGAACGGGACCCACACGCCCTGGACTAGCAAGCCATCCATTGTCACGCCCAAGTCTCAAATTGGGCATGGTGACAGAGCAGTATTCTGTACCAGAGCCGCACTTGACATCCCAGCTTTTCAGTCCAACTTCGACAATGTAATCCATCTTTCGGCACCTGGACCCTGGGCGCTTAGCAGGCTCGAAAGATGAACCACTTCGATATTAAAATCTATTTTAGTCCAGACCCACTTCGCGATGGTGGGCGAGGGACTGTTTTGTTGTCTAGAAGTCGTCTGCGTTCTCAGTCCATGTCTCGTGGTCGGTCTAATCTTTTTCAAGACCATTTTATTTCCCATGGACCTTCTTCCAGGTAGCATGAGAGAGAGTATATGTAGTCGACCAGAAAGATCCACTCCTAAATGGACCTGCTAGATCTAATTTGTCTTGTCGTCCTTAATTCCATTGGGGCTGCGTGTTGTGTTTGTGCAATAATGCCTGACCGCTTGACCCCGAAAAGGACCACGGGCCAAGCATGTTGTCATGGTCAAAGAGCCCGCTGGTCTGAATAAAAGAAAAGGTCAACCACTCGGCTTAATGGGCACTAGACCTACGTCATCTATTCGATACAACAGACTTGGGCTGAATTGTGGTAGCATGTTTACAAGTAACAAAGTACCTACGAGGAACAAGGTCCGATATACCAGACCCTGTCGCATCTGAAGCACGGCTTCACAGCTTCTCCACCTTACCCCGCAAGTCCCCTCACCCACCTCCGTAGCTCGTTCCGACGGGCATCGTAGGAGCCAGGAGTCCGAATGTCAGCATGAGCACATGCCAGGGCCGAGAAGGATGGTTTCAGAAAAGTACAAGTACCGCGAGGTGCCCCTCAGTAGCATACTTTAGCTCGTAAAACCTCCGAATCTGCATTCTCATTGTGTGTCGTTTTTCCAAGCTATAGAAGGATCACATTGCATAGCTCCCGTCATGGCAACGCAAACACAAGAGCAGATGGAACTGCCAAAGGGCGAATACGTTGACCCGTCACAAGCGCAAGGCGCACAGATTCCCCTGCAATCATTTCATCTGCCCGAATTTCCTGCTCAGGCACGAGGTCTCAAGGCACTGACGTTGACGTCTGACATCAAGCTCGACGAATATCAATCGCTGCTTTCGCAGCCTTTTGAGATACCGCCCTTGCCCACATCCATCGAGTCGCTTACACTCGAGCTTTTCTCGCTCGGCTACCCCCCAGGCTTCCTCAGCGAGCTTGCAGACCGCTTGCCCCACATAAAGAGCCTGGTTGTGTACAGTCAACTATTCGGCGGCGTGAGCGAGGAATCGCAGGCCGACTGTACGGAGTTCTTCCGCAAGCTGCCAGGACTACGTGCCCTGCATTTCCTCGATGTCTTTGCGAAAGCGAATTTCTTCGCGTCCATTGCACCGTATGTGACGTACATTGCCGAGGGCGACGACCAGAGACGCGGTCTCATGTTCCTCGAGGTCAACTATACAGTCCAACATCACGACTCTGAGTTCCTGCCCAAGATTCATGCCTCCGAGCTTCCCAAAATGATCGGTCCGGGTTTGATCACCGCAGCGTTTAACGTGAGCGAGGCAGATGTGACGGATGATCCTGATGATCCAAACAACCAGGGCGACACTCCTGCAGAGGAGGCGGCGAAGGACGGAATCATGGCTTTCAATAAAACCTTAGCACCTGCTCTGGTAAAGGCGTTGACGGATGAGGAGACGAGACCGAGGGCGCTCAAGGTGTTGAACTCGACGCTCTTCACCATGACTTCGGCACATCTTAAACAGGTAGCGGAGGCGCACAAGGGCTTGATGGTGATGAGCTCTACACTTGAAGTCGATCAGCACGATGCTTTCAGAAGGGAGTTGCTCGAGACACTCGTCTTAATGGACAAGATGGAGCAAGTTGAGATTGTGGCGAGCCCGAGTCTGCAATTCTTCATGGCAGTAAGTGTTGAAGTCAACGGCTGTGTCTGTCAGCATCACTAATGGTATTCCTAGGTCCAAAACACGCGAACCAATGCTCTTGAGCTATCGATGCCTTCGGTCAAAGACATGGAAAAGCTGGGGGAGAAGTGCAAGCAGCTGAATAGTTTCAAGGCCAATATCTTGAGGTCGAGCGCGATGGACTCTGTAGAATGGACGAGGAAGGACGACAAGTGGGAGGGAGGTGTCACGCCGGCTAAGACGCGATTTGCTAGCTCCACGACATGAGGCCTGGAGTTGTTCTTTAGCAAGCAGACCTACACACCACTCGATGAATTCAAAAGGCACAGCTAAGACTGTTTCCACTGTCCGAAGGCATATTTTCGAGTTCGCTGGAATGCCGCGCCACAACCAAAATCTCTCCTACGATTTCATTTATGTCTTCTTCATATGCTGGTGGGGATCGTGCTAGTCATGTGAACACCGCAATACCACGACGAGTCAAGCGCTCGTCTGATCAGGGGACTAACCTCGCTGCGTGCGAAATTGACGATGTTGCGGAAGCTCTACATCGATCGGATCTGTTCTATCAGAGTTGTCTAGCCTCTCAGTCGAGGGCAGCGATGATTCGAGGAGTCTAGCGATGAGCTTGCATTCGATGCTCAGTATTGTGGATACTCCAGCAGGTCCTCTCAACACCACTCTCGCAATGGGACCCTACTGCAATCGTGCAAAGGCGGTAATTCCCTCAGCCTAAACACTTGGTAGGATCCTAGAGAGAAGCCGAACAAGCGCAAACAATTGGCTGCCGTGGTGAATGCAATGCCGCTAGACAGTTGTAACACCAGTGGTAGAGGTTGGAAATGATGGTGCGGCCGACAAGTGACCGACGCTTGCTTTCCCTCCGCAACCATCAACTCCACCTGGGATATTCGCCTACCTTGACAGTATCCGCCACAACACGGCTTCAATCAAACAAAGAGAAGGAAGTTAGGCGATCCAGTATCCGGCAGTGAAGCATATAGCTGAGAAAGGTGAACACACCTGCTCCGATCGCTCCTGCCCGCCGCCAGCATCTAGAAGATGAGACTGCACCTGGGTGTCGTTGCTTCATCATCGTAAAGAACAGCCAGGTAGCGCAACAGAGAGCGCGAACAGTACACGCGATAGTTGCTGCATGGTATGCTTCGCGCAGTGCTCACCATGCCTGATCTAACATAGAGTAACATCCCCGAACAACATCTCCGAGATGCAAACTTTTCCATCAAAGCAGTTGCGGCTAATCTCAAGCCACCAAGCAGCTGGAAATACCGCTGAGAGAGCATATACCTGCCTGTGTGAATATGCGCCGGAGAAAGAAAAAGAAAATGGATCATATCACACCAACCTGCAATATTCAACTAGGCTTCCTTGATCGCAGCGCTAGAGTTGAGTGGACTGGATTACACCGTCTTTTACATGCTGAAAGCATCGAATCAGGAGCCAAAGCACCTTCGGACGGCGCTCTCGATTGCTGTCGAAGAACCGAGCTGATAAATAAGCTTAAAGTCCGACATTCGTAGGCACAGAATCAACCAGGCAAGCTGTTGTCGATGCCTGATGGCCACTTTTCCGAGGTCCACCACCCTGATGCACGCTATCGTTCGAAGGCATACTACATCGTCGAGAATAAGGTCGACTTCCGAGATCTGTCACCTGCGGGTCTCAACTTCGCTCAGGCAAGCTGTCGTCATTGGCCTAGGGTCAGCTCTCCGTGATTGACCTACCTGGCATGCACCATCATCCGAGGCCATCACGCATCATTGAGGACACCTTAAATCTTTGGAAGCCCCTCTGTATATCTCTGAGAACACTCGTCGCCCAAAACCAGGACATTCCTCCCCTTGCCACCAGGAGAATATGCCGACAAGACACTAGAGACATTAGTATATTGTCAGCATCGTATCCACGACCGTGGCTATACGCAATATATACCTCTTCATCAGTCTTCCATGACTTTTCGTAGAAGCTCTCTGCTGTCAGATCTACCATGAATTATACCTGTCTATACGCATCTGCTATTATACTCGAGCACTGAGAGCGCTGGGACAGTCACCCTTTTTCTTCTTCTGTTAGCTGGATACGGGTCATAGCATTTTCGATCCTGGCATCATGGACTGATTGAAGTTTGTTCAGTCTATACCCCATTACATACCATATAATCTTCCATTCCTGAGTCGGTCCCCGCTCTACAATGGCCTGAGACGAGGTAATGTCGCATTGCGTGCGCTATTATAAAAGGAGGCTCAGAAAGCTGAGACACTGGAGTTCTGCCGCTTTTCTCATCGTCATCAAGATCTCACAAAGCCAGTTTTCGAGGTGCATAACTTCAGCTTCTAAACACACATGTGTTGCGACAGAAGAACATCTGGGATATGAAGTACTACGGATATATGAAGTCAGCACTGTTCTTCCAGTAGCATGGTGTGGTGCTTACTGACCTAATATTGGCACGATGGTTCCGTCTCTCACCACCCTGCTCTCACGTGTAGTCACCAATGACTTGAGGTACCAGAGAGTTTCTCAGACAGTTTTGATTTCACCATTTAGATTACAGAAATTTGTTGGCCTCCTGACCACACAAAGGGTATCTTTCCCAGATCTCAACACCGAACCCCACAACATAGAGAAGAAGAGAAACAAAAATAGGAAACAGAGACACCAGCCAGGCGCGGAAACCACTTTCGGTCACTTCGGCCCCGATCTCGGGGAACTGTCTACCACATGGAGGCAGGAGCAGCAGCACCAGCAAAGGCGCCGGCGGGGAAGAAAGGGCGAGGCAAGGCCAAGCCAGCACCGCGAGGTGCGTATTGGGAGGAGGCTTCCCAGCCGTAGGCCTGAGGACCACCAACAATCGGAAGACCCATGGTGGCACTTTGGCCTGACAGGCCGTAGTGAGGGTGGGCGGGGGCGGGAACGCGAGCCGGCGATCTCTTCCAGTCAACTCGGGCATTACGGCCCTTGATGACGAGGCTGTCCTTCTGCATGTTGTCATCAGCTTGTGCTCTGGTACATTTCTTGCTGGGAGAATGATGACTTACGGAGAACAGCACAGCGTTCTGCGCGGCCCAGGCGCCGCCAAAGTACACAAACGCAAAGGTCTCCACGTGGGAGGCTGGCGGACTGTGTTAGCTATGCATGTGATGATCAGAGAAGCAACTCACACTTGACTTTCATGCAGACCTCGACGTGCAGGATTTCTCCGTGCACGCCGAAGATCTCGATGAGATCCTCTTTGGTGGTGGTCAATGGTAGGTTGCCAACGTAGAGGGCGGGAGCGGTTCGGCCAGCCACACGAGGAGCTTGGCCTGTGTTGCGGCGGAGAAGACGAGGAGCGGGGGCAGGGGGATGAGTCACGACCTTGTACCTGGGATTTGGGCCGAGGGCCTGTAGCCAGATGGTCAGCAATTGTCTGTGGAAGTTTCGGGGTGAGATCTTACCCGAAGAGCGTCCTGGCAAGCCTGGAAGTAGTGGAACTTGACGAAGATGCCCTCTGGGATCTTCCACAACATCTTATCGGCCATGGTTGCTGGCACGGAAGGTTCAGTCTCACCGTAGATGGTACACAGCGACTCCAGCCTGGCAGTGTCCTCCTGGGAGAGGGGAGCTCCGTCGGTGCGTGAGCAGAACACCGTGCCTGTGCGTGGTTAGCATGATGCTTGAGTTGAGTAACATGATTCGGTACTCACGTTCCACTCGAGCCTGTTCGGTGCGGCAAGGGCGACCAAGGATGGTTGCTCCTTTACCCTCGATGATTGCTCTATGGCAATCTTCGACCTCCTGCAAGAAATGTCAGTGAGTGTCAAGTATGCTTGCATGAAAAGGTACCGACAGTGTACTGCAGGAAGGCGACTGGCATGCCGCCGGGATCTCTCTTGACTTTGATAAAGACGCGACCGTAGATGTGGAAGGTCTTGTGCAGAGCATGCTCAATGGCGATGTCTCCGCTTGCAGCAGGAAGGCTACATCAGTCAGTAAAGATGCACGAAAGTATTTGATCACAAGAGGTGAAGAGGAAAGGACTTGGATTTTTGGAAGAACTATGCTAGGGATGACAGGCCAATTACGCCTGAAGGGCATAGCTTACTTGGCAACGAAGACGCAAGCGTCAGGGGAGAGGAAAGATTGTGCATTGTCTGCGTTGAGCCCGTCGTCGTCCTCGGCTTCGACCAGGGCATCGTCATCGAAGGTGTTACCCTTCATGGTAACTTCCTCCTGGGTTTGGTTGTCGGTACCACCGCCGCGGACATTGGCTGAGGCACCGTCGCTGTCGGAAGCAGAGGTCTGAGCAGGGACCTGAGCAGGGGCCGAAGCAGGAGCGGGAGGAGGGGAGAAGTCGTCGTCGTCACTGTCATCAGTGCGGGCGACGGGCAAGACAGCAGGGTGGTCAAGGAAGGGATCCTCGAGGTGGGCCTGGACCCTTCTGCTGTACGGGGTGCTCGATGGGGTTGCCCCCAGCCAAGGCACCACCACCAAGTCGTTCACCCCGCCTGGTGGGCCGGCGTGGGGAGGAATGTATGTGGCACGAGCTTGCTGGTTGCGAGCTCCACGCCTGTCTGGGACGCCACGCACAGCCTCAAGCTGCTGCATGAATGACTGTCCAGTGTAGGATGGTGGTGCTGGGAGTGATGTTAGCAAGGGCACCGACAAAAGACATCAACGAAAAGCAAGAACGAAAGTCGGACGTTTTTCATGCCAGATGGGTAGTGTGAGCTGCCCATCATAAGGCTTGGTGTTATATATGAAATGAAGAGAAGAAGGAGATGGAGTTCTGCTTGAAGAAGACTCGCCAAGGGTGAGACGTTCTGAAAGTGTCAAGTTTTTGGGCAAAGGAAACAAAAGACGCGCCCGGTACATGTGATGCAGACTTCTTCTTTTCCAATCGACATGAAGACATGACAATGCAACGGAGATATGCAAAACTTACGAAGACAAGTGCGGATCTGCTGATGAGGAGGTGGGTAGCGATGGACGAATTCTCCACCCTGGAGCTGTACGCGCTGTCCGGTGGGACTGCCTGGAACCATGACATTCTCGGCCAGACGAGGCAGGACACCGTTCTGTGGCTGGATGTAGTTGATGGGCAAGACTGGAGCTTCGACAATGTTCTGCTCTGGAATCAGGTCGTTCAAAGTCAGAGGACGTTGGTTGACTGGAGCGTTGGACATGATGAATGAGGTATCTGCTTGAAAAATGTCTGTGGTTTCAATGATGCGCTTAGTATGATGGTAGCAAAGCAATGGTCAGAGTCGATTTGCAGTGCAAAGAAGCTTGGGATGAGATGAGCGAAGAACTTGAAAGGATGGGTAGGGAGAAGAGAAAGAGCAGCAGATGAGCTTGAGGGCGAGTTTTCACTTGATGGGAAGGGGCGCTAGTCCCCTTTCAAGCGTCTCCTCTTCTGCCACCATTGGCTGCTCAGGCAGTCCCCGAAAGCTTGGGCGTACTCAGGTGGACACTCTCTTGAAGAGTATAGAACAATTGAAGGGCATATACGATCAGCTTCAATGCTGGAAACCTTGCTCTGAAGTATGAGAAGATCCTAGCATCTTATGGTCATATTCTAGGGTATATGACTTCGGTGGCGCCTGTTGCAAGTTTCAGGGGACACATCATCGGCCAGCTGAATCGATCCGTATGCACGTACAATGCAATGCCGAAGGTATGGCAAAGGGATGTAGCAGTAGGCCACAGGGTACTGTACTCTCGCACGTTGTGAGCAGGTCAAAAGCCAGGAGGTGTACCAGTTCCTTGCGAGCTTCGCTTGCTTATGCAGGCAGCAATCTCCAGCGCGACATTTTGTCTCTGCCTCTTGGACAACGAATTCGTGCTGGTAGCGCCCAGATGCGACTTGGAATCAGGACAAGACACCTGCTGGCGTAAGAAGCCATATGTGGCTCGCTTCGAAACCACCAAAGGCGACGGGCGCATCTTCGTAGCCTTGGGGCCGGGCATTTTCAGCGACTTTTGGTACCAGTCCGATCTCAGAGACTTTAGCGGGAAAAGCATTAGCAGCAACAGCGAGGCAAGTACTCGTGCCGTTGTTGACTGCCTAGGGCAGATACCTCCTCTGACATTCTTACCAGCGGCACTGTGGCTCTTCTGAGGCCAAAACTCCCTTGACACCATCAGCAACGAGCGCCTCTGATATTAGCTCCGTAGAAGCATGATAGCATGCGGATGCGCTCTTTCTTGTGCACCTCGTGCGGATACCTCAAACACTTCTGGTCGCTACAGCAGCTCCTGCGCAGCACCGTCGTTGATGACTTTGAGGAAACACCACAAAGAACTGTCCAGTATTGCCAGAGTCCTACACCGGCGCAAGTGCGCCACTCAAGGCTCGGACGAGGATGTCATCGCCAACGTGGAACGTCACAATCGTCGCTCGTCCTGCAGGCACCGAAAATGCTTGTGGACCAGCAACAGACTACCCACCTTGATCCTCCATGTACTGACCCTGCTAATCGCGATTGCTAGTCCTGGAGCGCTACATGCCTTGCCAAACATTGTCTTGGACGACCAACCGCGAACATCTTCCAGATGGTGTGACGACCACTGCCACAGAACGAATCCGACTGCAACGGAACAGGTCATTGGACAGTGATATCGATCTCGCCTCAGCGCGTTCATGCTGGTAGCGAGATTGTCAGAAAGGGCTAACAACGGTCAGAAGATGCTCCAGGAAAAAATTCCGCTACTCTTGTTCCTTGCTTCCTACCGTGCTCGCTCGACCGGTTCCCAACCTTGTCACTAGTATCAGCTAAGCAGCCACCCTACAGTATATTCGAGATTGCTGAGCAACGTCTTGAATAACACGAGCGCACAACAACGGTAATGGGAAGGCCTGTAGGGTCTGGGACAAGAGTGACGATGATAGTGCTCCCATCCGGCGATGGATGCTTGGTCGACGACTCGCCCAGGCGACGAGAACGGTCGTGACATGGCGTGTGAGCCAAAAAGGAGAACAATCTATGTAAAAGGCACCAACGCGAAGGTACGCCATGCGATAACAAGCGATCGGGACCATCGCCAGGCGACGAGGACACGAACGTTGGTCTGGTGGCAATGCACTCGAGGGAAGCGCTCGAGTGCCCAAAGCGGAAGGCGAGAACGTGAGGACAAACTACTCGTTGTTCGTCGGTCGAGACTGCTGCCAGGCTAGGCCTTCTGGAGAAGCCACACAAATAGGGGCTGGGAAACTTTGTGGCATCTAGTCATGGATTACCACTCGGCTGAATCGTAAGCAGGCACGACCTTCCTTCTTCATCAAACCATCGAGTCCCAAACGGCAGAAGAACAAGAGATGGTTACTCTGGCATGTTACTGCCGTGGTTGTGATCCCTCGTCTCCAGGGGAGAAGCAAAGCTCTCAGAGATTGGTGGTAAGCTCCGGCAGATCTTTGCAACCATGTCAAGAAGTGGCGATGCCGGAATGTTGGTGCAGTTCATTGTCATTGGACGATGTGATGCCTCTCGCTGTTCAAGTGAGTTGACAATGGAGCTGTTGTCCTTACTTCATGCTAGAGCAGTCATAGCCACCAAGGTGTTTCTCTTCAGCTCTGTAAATCATAGAGGCGTCGAACTCCGAGCATGGCACTCTAGAAGCTGTCCTCGGACAAAATGTGCAAACCCATCACGTAAGACCATCTCTTTCTCTTGAGGAAGGCTGGTGACACCACATGAGTCCTGTCGAACATTTCTGGGTGCATGAGTAAGAAGGAGCAAGGAAGTGGACAAATTCAGGTGGAAACAGGTCGGCAATTTCACCTTTTGCCTCAAGAAGCTCACTTCCACGCGAGACGCCCAAACTTCAATTCCACAGTCTCGAAGACAGCAGTCAAGAAGTCCTTATGCTTGAGTGCATCAAATGGGTCAAACGTGGATGGAGCTATGCAGCATTTTCTTCGAGAGGGGGAAGACCGTGGTCAAGACAAGAGGAGGATGCGGAAGCGCGAGCTCTCTGTATCCTTTGCCACTGCACACCTGGGTCCTTTGTCCCTTCTGCATGGGTTAGTGCGCATTTGGACGACTTAAAAAGGGCAGTGGCACTGCGCGGAGCTACGCCCGAGGGAGCGAAGGAGAGACGTCCTAATTCAGACCGACTATGCTTTCGAGTGAGCACGGTGGTCCACGTCGCTTCCATTTGGCGAATCCAAATCTTTGACAACTCCAATCGCTCCGCTTTGAGGGCAGATCACCTAGGACCATTGACCAAAGAGATGGCATGGGTACATGACGGCACGTCTGCAAGCATGGCAGTCTGGTCGAACGTCGCTTCCTACCCCGGCTGGGACCACTAGCGGCTCTGCTCGTTTTTGAAGCTGAGTAGGCTGAGGCAAGATGTGGATGTAGAGAGGCAAAGGTAGAGTGGTAGACTGCGGCGGTCATGTATCGAAGGCATACTGCTTGTTCGTCGCCTCCATCTCTGTCCAACGATATCGACAGCTCGACTTGATCCAGTAAGAGCATTAGAACAGCAGGAGGTGGCCATGGAGGATGGAGAGAATGATGGATTGAAGCGTACCTGTCCGTCCAATGCTACTGTCTGTCTTCCCGGCCCTTCTTCATCTGCCTCCACAATTCAGGTCGCTGCGGAAAGAGCGGAGGCTATTGAGGTATGTTGATGAAGTGGGAAAAGAGAATGGTTAGAGATGAGACTATCCTATACCCACCGGAGCTGACACTCTTGGTCATTCGTCCCTTCCTCTGGAAGAAGCTCCTCACAGCGCTGGTAGCTCCGATAAGTGCGTAGGCCATCGAAAGCCGCAGCTGGAGGACGAGAAGAGACACGAGTATTAGAAGAGGGCATGATTGTCAAATATGTCAGTCAGCCACCCCATCTCTTTCACCTCAAGTAACAGGTTACCACAGCTCGAGTCGCTGTGGCAGGAGTGCAGGCTGTTGAGATTGTGGATGAAGGGGAGAGAGAGGGAAGATGGAAGATATGGCTATCTTATACCATATGACGATTGGAACCTTGGTCATCCATCCCTTCCTGGCGAAAGTCTTCAGTAACAATAGCCACTTCCTCAGCAAGGAAGGCTATGCACGATGTTGATGAATGGTAGAGGAATGCAAGCAAGGAAGCTGATAGACAGAGGAAGGATTCGGCTGTCAAGTATACCTTGGAAGCTCCAAATCCTGGTCGTTCGTCCCTTCCCACACTGACCGGAGTGCTTAGCGAGGCCTTTCACAGCAATCGAGTCTTACCCCAAACGTTCCTGCCTAAGTAGCTGGTAGGGGTCCAGAAGGTACAGCTACTACATGGCAGGTTGGAACATGTTTGGGTGTTTGTGGAGTTCAAGTATCCTTGCTATTGAGCACGATTACCCCTGACATCAACTGGTATCACGGTCTTTGGTTGATCATGTTGATCTTGACGCTAGATGTCATGTATTGACCGTAATATGAAAGAGGCATCTTGCGTCAGTCGAATGACGATAGAGCATAATTCTGCCAGAAAGCAAAAGGCGCGATTGATTCGTCTAAGATACAGTGCTTTCTTGTGCTTAATCCTTGCCGCGAAGCGCCAGCAAGGACTCTTGATCTATCGTTTTTCCTTGCCCTGCTTCGTTGTATTGCGGATCCCCTTCGACGTAGCGTCCAGTGCTATGTCCTAGCTCTTTAGATCGGCATCCTCGATCATGGCACCCCGTTGTATCCTAGCTCTTGCTCTTTGTGAAGGCAAAGACGCTGCTGACTCCGAACGTGCAGCAGCAAATCACAGCGAGAAGTGGCGATATTGTCGGCGGGGTCGCTGTAGAGAGTAGATATGTGGTGATAATAGATGGGAAAGCAGGGTTGTGTGAGAGTGCGGCAAGCATTCCTGCCCCAGGCGTGCCTGTGTGACGGCTGTCAGTGAACTCGTCTCTTCAGCAGCGCTATAGAGCCTGTTATCATCTCCCATTGCGTGGGAACGTATATTTGATTGTTTGCGTGGTATGCTGGTGGTAGGAAGTGAAAGCAGCGTGGCTGGAATGTAGGCCCGATCAGGTTTGTAACCACACCTTCACGGCGAGAGAGCGGACGAGGGCTACACCTTGGCTGGATTAGTGCTTCCTGCAGTATACAGAGACGTCATACGCTAAACTGGTGTCGAAATTGGTTGACTGGATGTACCTAGCCTCCCCAAGCACCAAGAGCACGTTCCAATGCACCTAGCTTGGGACGTGTTGAGATAGGCATTCCTATCGAGACATCTCACACGTCGAACGCTAATCTGTAGTATTGACAAATTCACCTTGGCTTTGTGGCTGCAGCATGCCGCCGCTGGTCCAACAGACCCCCAGATGTTTGTAGGGCTGCATATACTTCGACTGTTTGCTCTCATCCCACAGGTGGAAGATGCATCCAGCAGATTGACCCCTCGAAAGCGAGCATCGTTGCCCAGGCTGATCGATAGCACATACATTGGGGTAAGCACTTGAGCTAGGGTGCTTCTCACGAGCACACTCACTTCTTCCTTTGGCAAAGCATATTCCTTGACACTCAACACAAAATAGGGCAAGCAGACTAGAGCAAGCGCTCGTCGTTTCTGCGCACTACAGACCATATGAGCCTTTCCTCGGATCCGCCACCTCCTACATGTCCTTCAGGGCGCCAGACCCTTGTCAGGCTCATCATTAGACCAGTTCAGCATCGCCATAATCAGTAGTGCCATTCCGAGATTCGCTAATCCATGTCGTCGACCGCTAGAGATTACAGACTACCTACGACTGACGTACCCATGCTGGATATTGCACTAAGAGAGTATGATCGCTCAAGGGACCATCCGTGCTCGCACAAAGTCCAGCACATTTCCTCCCAGGCTGCGGCGTGGGAGTCGACACATGATCCGGCCCGAGACAAGAGTACGTTTCTTATCGCAAGAAGCCCTTACATCATTGCAGGCAACAAGTCTGGCGTCCTGACGATACATCACTGCCCGCAAAGCACCTCGAAGCCATGTATTTCGCTTCTGAAACAGCAGCGTCTGCGGGGAGTATAAGTCTGAGCTTGTGAGCGTAAGTTCAGGAAGAACGGTAAGTGGTCAAAAGCCGGTCTAATTGCTTCGACGTTCGTGGGAAAGCCAGCCGACGCGAACTGACTCTAGCGATTCACATTCTACAGGTCGTCTAGCAATACGCGCTTCGAGACACGTTCCAGAGATGGCTCACACTTGATTCTGAAGGACTCCCACCGAGCAAGACGATGACAGAAATTTCAGCCGAGCCTCCAGCATCAGCGCTTCTACCACGCTTCTGTTTCCTGTACCATCAATCGATCAGGAGTTGGCGCAGCTCGATCTTCTGAGTTCGCATCACACCTGCCCAGGTTGAAAAGTCAGCACTGAGCCATTGACTCCTTCGGCGCTAACAAGCAAGGGATGGACCAAAAGAACTGTACAAGCCATCACACTAGAGGAGGCGTGCAGCAGCTTGAAGCCAAAGAAGCAACCAGGCGAGAGCCTGTGGGCTAAATGGCCAGCGCAGAATGATCCGACATCTTACAGGCGACAAGGACAAATCACTTTCATCAGAATCAGCAAGAGCATTTTCCACTTCCTCATGTTCCTTGGCTGTCCAAGCATGACAAAGTCAGCTTTCATTGACGTCTCTCGGCTACAATCCTGCGGATGGACGGCAGGAAACCATGAGATCAGTACTCTATCAATCGTGTTACCAGTTCTACGAGGCAGTAAGACGCTCTCCCTGAGCTAGAAAACTTCAGTAACAATGGTTCATGAGGCGAAGACAGCGCGATTCCGGACTACTCTTGATGAAGATGAAAAGTTCTCGATCTAGACATGCAAGGCCTTATGAGTGGCAGCACGTGAAACGCCTACTTATTGCCTACTACCATTCCCAGCATTAGCGATTCTTTAATCCCGCGACGGGACAAGGATTTCTCTGAGCTACACCATACCATACACCAGCGTCATCGGCACGCATAGAAGGACACGACCAGAGGATACACACAGACACGTCACGAAGACTCACCAGGTTTCCGAGCATAACTACACTGGTAATAAGCATTTACGCATTTTGCAGTGTGAGCGCAGTCAGGAAGAGACCAGAGATCTTTGCTGTGCGTTAGCACCTACTGCTTGCAATCCCGATCTCAGAGAACGAGTCACTGACAAGACATACGAAAAGCTTTGTAAGCTGTCCAGAAAGGTAAAGATGGCAAGAGATAGCACTCACTCCCCAGAAATTCTTGTTACTTCTCCTCCATGGAAGACGACAAGCAAAGACTGGACCTCGATATCAGCAGTACCACCACCACTACATGGAATACGCCACTCTACCCAAGCGCCATCTACGCAGCTCTCTTCTTGCTCACAAAGCGCTCGTAAATCGCAATACTGCTTACCCCAACCATGATGGTCACTCCGTACAGCCCCCAGACCCACACCTCCATTCGATTTTCCTCATACCCACTCCTGACCATTTCCCTTGCCTCAGCGCGACCACTTTCCGCCCAAACCCATCCCAGAGTCCACATGAACCGTGCCACCGCGACGATTGTCCCGGAACTTTTGACCAGTCGCCGAGCGAGAGCGATGACATGCTGAAGGGGTGCAGCAAGCCAGGTGATCAGAGTGGTGGCACAAAGCGAGACGACGAAGGACAGGGCATATAGGCCATAATCGGCTTTGAGCACCCATCTGCCTTTCTTCACGTCGCCTCTTCCGCCACCAGTACTCGCACTATCATACAACTCGGCTTTCTCTTTGCCGAGGAGGATGTCTCTAGTACCGGCAAGCGTCTCGTCGCCACCATCGGGCTCGGCCTCATCACTCTGCCATGTCAGATCACCAGATCCAAATATACTCCTCAGAGCACGGATCGGTTTCCCCACAGGAGCATCCCCTCCCACAACTTCAACCTCGACTCCCTTCATCCGCGAGAAGGCAACAGCAGGAATACCAAACCAGCTCCTGGGCACAAGCAACAAGAACCCACGCACACACAGCAATCGCACAAGCGTGTGCGGGATCGGATGCTTGAGCTGTTCATCGCTGGCCACTGCGCCCATGTCGTCCCATGCGAAGAGCACATCCTCTGCGGACGAGACGAACAACTTCTCGAAGCTTGATTTCAGTCTTGACCACGAGGAGAGGGAGAGTTCGCCAGAGATGGGTCCAGTCGCAAGTGAAGGTAGTGGCGCATCCATGACTGGAAGGCCGCAGAACGACAAGACCGAATTGACCGTATGGAAGAAGTAGCGGGTCTTAGCCGCCAAGAGCAGGCCTAAGAGGAGCGTAGTGTGGATGAAGTGCCAGGGTAAACAGGCACTTGTTCTTCTCTGCCCTCCATTGATGGCACACTGAAGCACGCACGCGTTGACAAAACCCGCAATAGCCAGCTGGAAGAGGAGCGAGACGAAGATACCAGCCAACGACCCATCTCCGTTGGCCATGTCGCCCTTTGGCATGACGCACACAACAGCGAGCACGCAGCAAGCGACGAAAATCACCTGCGCCTGTCTGGCTCTGCCGATCCACGACTGCTTCGACTGAACGCGCGAAGAAGCAGAAGAAGAATAGGGAAGCACGAGCATACCCGCAACAGCAAAGACAGCCGCGGGCGCAAGAACAAGGACCACGATCAGCGCGATCAAGTGATAGACTGGAAGATCCGGCGTCTTTTTCTGCTGCTCATAGTGGGTAAAGAGAAGGTGAGGGAGGTAGAGGAAGGTGCGGTCGAAGGGATTGATGAAATGGTTCACTAGTAGGAAGAGTTTGGGTAGTGACTTTGAGAACACGGTTAGTCTGAGTCTATCGATGGATATGGTGGCAGAGTATGGACATATCAAGGAGAAATATCGTACAATCAGGGTCTCGAAGACAGTGTGGGAGAAGCTAGGAGGATAATGTGGCCGTGATGGCACACTTATGCCTGCTTCGAGAGTCTTGGAGGACATGGCTATGTGCGTGCTGGACAAGGCTGCTTTTTCTTTCTAGCAGATATAGTTGTCCTCCGCCCCAATCTTGGGCAGGCAAGAGGAGTTCAGTCTGGTGGGCAATGCAAGAGATATATGTTATCAACCGATGGTAATATTGTTGTACATCGTCCCTTTTTCCGGCTTGCAATCGCCTTTCTCGCGTATTAGTGAAGGCAGAGAGGTATAGAAAAATAAGAATATGGGGCACAGGAAGTGTATAGCGAAGAACATCCAAGACGTCGTATCCGTACGGGACTTCCGCGGAAGGATTCCCACCCGCTGGCGACACAAGGGACATTTACAGACAAACGAATTAGGGCCATTGTCCTCCGATAAATGTCTGGAGAATTTGCTACGGTCAGACATCTACATAAATGTATGCCTACACTGAAGCAGTAATCTGCTACAAAATTTACACGAGTGTACAACAAGCAAGTGGAAGGCAAGAATGTCACGACAGCAAATCTCCGGCGAAAGGCTTGGCCCACTGGAGAAATGGTAATAACAGTAGCCAACCCACTTCAAGCCTTGGCGATTCAATGAAAGTCGATATTGCAAGCGAAGGGGAGCAATGTGAGAAGATCTGGACGCGAGGAGAATCTCGCGGTTGTTATCATGTGGTGCATGAACAAGGAGGGTCAACTCCAGTGTGAGCTCGGCCCAGGCTTCCTTTGAAAGCACTCTTATAAGGGCTCTCCAGAACCACAACAGAAGACAGCAGGACGAGACTTTGTGATAAGGCAGGAGTGTAGAGAAATGGAGAAGCGGACGGCGGGGACGACTTTCCGATAGGTGTTTCGTGCTGTATAAACAAGGCAGGCAAACACAAGCGCATGTCCTGTTCAGGCGCGCTGGGACAATCGAGCTCTCCAAGCTTGCTCGCGGGATTCCAATGATCCGCGTTGCAAAGGCAGGGAGGCTTGAAACTAGAGAAGCGAAGAGTGGAGAGGGTGACGATGAATATTTCGCTGCCGTATAAACAAGACAGGCTAATACCAGCACATGTGCTGTCCGGGCGCGCAACGCGCACGCGACTCAGACTGGTTCTCAAGACGGCAGTAGAAAGTCTCGATTCATAACCCGACAGGCAGCATTAGACAAAAATAGAGGTGCAAACATTGAAAACAAGAACGACAAAATTAAGTGACATATAATCAAGGCAGGCCAATACTTGCTCAATCCTTAGCCAGACACAGATTAGCAAGAGAAATTTGCAGTATCTCCAGGATTTGCACGGTGGCCAATAGGTACAGTAGCAGCTAAGGCAACTAGGTGTGCCATGGCTAAGTGGAGATCGCGGAGATGTACACCTGTTGACAGTTGGCATGCATAAACAAGGCAGGCTAGCACGAAGACGATCCCCAGCCATGGGCAGGAAGCGAGAAGAAACTCTGCCAGTATTTCCAAATTATTTGGTGTGACAGACAGAAGGCCAGGCACAGAGCGGAACGAGTGCCCTGAGGACACTTGGAGATCATGTGAAGCCTAGAGTTGGCAGACATAAAGCAGGCAGGCTAACATCAACACGCGTCGCAGCCGGGCACAAAGAACGAAGATTAGAGGAATTCGCGTACCACGAGAAGGTTGACAAGCATGAACAGGACAGGCTAACACCAGCTCGATCCGCAGTCAGGCAAGGCAGAGAGAAGTGATGAGAAAATGAAAGGCATCCCCAAATCTTGGCAGGACAAGTCGGAGGCAGAGGAGATCAGGCATCCGAAGTAAATGATGGAAACCATGTGCCTTTCAGACAAAATTGTGAAGCATGAACGAAGCAGGCTAACACCACCGCAATCCGCATACAGGCAGAGATAAGGGAAGAGATTCGAAAGCGAAGAGCAGGTCTAAGTAAACAATGGAGATCACGTATTTTCTGGATTTGTCAAGCATAAACTAGGCAGGCTAACACAGAGATCATTCGCAACCAGGCAAGGAGTCGCGAAGAGATTGACGAGCATCTCAGTGGGCTTGGCGATACTTCGTAGACAAAGTGATGCTGGAGAGATGGAGCATCGCCAGCACAGACCACACAAACTCGCCAAGCCAAGACTCTCCTCCGACTCGCCGACGCCCGCATCTGTGCTGTGCTGTGCCATCCAAAAGTTCAAGAAAGTCCAGCCTATACCATAAACCCAGCGCATTTCCTCCACCTGGTCGGCCTCTTCTCCTAGTAATGGCGTCAACGACTCGATTACGGCTTGCCTTTGGGCCCCTGCACCAATCCCAAGTACAACAAATCTCACCTCTCTCGCGAACCCTTCAACATGGCCTCCGCACACGACGAGCATTCACAAACAGCACAAGATGTCTAGCTGCTCCGAAACGAGGCAACACCTTCATCCCGCAGATGCCGAGTATGAAGCAGCCCTCGCAGAAGAGTTTCAACGTCGCCATGCAAGAGCAAAAGGAAATGGCTCAGATACCAGATGATATTGGTTTCCTGCCTGGTCAGTCTACCATTCACACACGAAACCCCCCCTCTCCCCCTCCTCTTAGACCACATGATGTTCTAACTTGGGTAATACACAGGCACCTTCATCATGCCCACAGGCGCCAACCTCCCCTCCCTAACCACCAACCCCTCTGGCCGCTGGAAACTCGAAAAAGCCCGCCTGAAACAACACGCCAAAGACGCCATCGCAAACGCAGTAATGAAGCTCTACTACATCCGCGACAGCTCCCGCCCATCCCCCTTGGCCTCCCTCCCCTTCCTCTCCCGCACCTCCTCGCTGAGGACATGGTTTAAATTCCCCATCTTAGCCCGCAGATCCATCCCCGCCGTGGCCACCAAACTCTACGAAGACATGTACACGCACTTTGCGCGCGGCGACCTGGACAAACTGCGGCCTGTGCTGTGCGAGAACATTTTCGAGACGCTCAAGGGGAGGGTGATGGCTAGACAGCCCAACACGAGTCTGAAATGGACGCTGCATCGCTATCTGGGGAGCCCCAAGGTGGTCAGTCATAGGTATACCCCGTTGGGCATAAGTAGTGGGCCGACCACGGATAAGAGCAAGGAGACGGCGTTGCAGCAGGCGGTGGTGAGGATCGCTAGTATGCAGAGTTTGCACCGCCTGAGACGGGTGAGGGGACGGGACGGCAAAGTCACAGAGGTGGTGGATGAGGGCAGTCAGGTTGTCGAGGGTGGCAAGGAGGTCGTCGAGTATTTTGTTGTGCAGAGGATGACGAGGAAGGGTGTTACAGGCCCGTGGAAGGTCTGGGGAACGACCGAGGAGATGACGCTGCCGAAGATTGAGTTGGAGGAGAAGAGGAAGCTGGGGCTTGCTTGAGCTTCTGTCTTGAGTATCGACGGCATATAAGGTGGTTATATTGTAAAACAAGATGGAGCCGGTTAATCCTCGTACAAGAGTGTGTGTAACATCAGGATATCGCATCATCAAGCAGCATTTCAAATGGACAGTATTGATATCAGGTCACAATCAACAATTTATTCTGCAAGAGACATCTTCACATTCATGGCGGGGACAAGTCGAGCATGACTGCAGGATAGGTGGAGAACAGTACCATGAAAAAAAGATACTGCATTCGAGTAGCTATCTCCCGCATCATAGTCGTGTGAAGACCGAAAGAGTGGGTCTCATTCCATGTTTCTCCTTCCTCTCCCACAATCGCAAGCGCATTTCAGCAACCATCATCGATGATCCTGGTGTAAAATGCAGAGTTTGGAAATGAGAAAAAAAAAAGAGGCAGTCGAGGCAACAAATAAGGAAAAAGAGGCCTTCACACACTCCTTTCCTGAAAGTTTCAAGAGGGTATCTTCCAACGCCATAGTCCCGCGCCGCAGCTATTTGATGTTGTAGATGCTAAAAGCCCACTGTGATGATTCGTCATAAGTCGTAGAGAGGAAAGCCAGGTTGCAAAGACATGTGGTGGTACGCAGTGAGGAGCGGACGTGATTCTCTTGTCGTCTGGCGAACGGGCTGGTCTCTCGTGGCGGACGAGTAGGCATGGCGCGGTCGTAGGCGATTAGAAACCGTGGACCTATTGTTGACAGGTTAGTACATGGACCGAGTTGTGTTGACATGGGAGTGATGGAAATATTACCTTGATAGTCTTGGCATCAAGCTCAAGACCTTCCTTCTTGTCGGTCAAGAATTCCTGGACATCCTTGCGCTGATCGCCTTGAAGCTGAATCACCTCACCCATCTCGGTGTCGTTGACAATGGTGCCATTGCAGGCAAACTTCTTCTTGATGACCTTGAGAATCTTCTTCTGGTCAAACTTCTTGGGAAGGCCTTGGACGGTGGTCAAGGTCTTGCGTCCATTGCGCTCTGTTTGTGTTGTGTTAGCTTGATGTAAAGAGGAGAAAAGTATAAAATAATGAATTTGTGAAATGCTTCCCCGCTTTGTGCCGCGACGACAGTGGCAAGCAAGGGGAGAGCAGAGTTGGGCGTCAGAGCAGGAAAAGGAGTAAACGTACGCTGAATACGGATGTGAATGTAGTTTTGAGACTGCTTAGTCTCTCCTGTATCCTCATCGGCTTCGGCGAAGGGGTCTGTGAGGGGGTTATGTTAGTCATGCGAGTCATGAGCCATATTTGGGTCTGTGTTCGACTGGAAGGGACGACGACGAGCAAGGCAACGTCGAGCAGCAAGAGCGGTAGTACTCGACTGCGCTGAAGAGTGTCGCTCATGTAGTGTCTTTCCATGGCCATCTCTTGCTGCCCACCGTGGCTGCCGACTCAGGGTCAAGGGTGACGTCGAAGGAGGGGTTGTCCCGTACCAAAACTCTTCAAGTTCTCGATCGACATAAAACGCAGTTGCTGGCTGGAACTGGAGGTTGTGTTGTTGGTGTAGCTTGGCCTAGAAAGGAAGGTGTCCTGAGCTGAAGGGGTGTGCGGGGTTTTATGAAGATGGGGGAGTGGAGATTTGGTTGTGGTGTTGTTGTTGAAGGTCAAGAGGGAGTTGAGTTCGCTGAGGGATAAGCGTCAAGTGTCTTGTCCACTGTCGGCGGGGCCAAAAGGCGAGAACCCACTTGCACTTGCACCTGCCAAGCCCACGCTAGTCCACTTGCGCTGCTGTGACGATGGTGCCAGAATTCACTGCTTCCACCCTCTTCCAATCATTCATTCTTCTGATTGACCTCTCATATCATTACCGTGTTGATTGGGCTTGACTTGAACATCATGTGCGCATGTCTGTACACCATGTTGAGCGCCCGTCAGCGTAAAGTGCTCCCATCGCCAATACTTACCTCTCAATTACAGCATACATCAAACAAAGATATATGTCCTGCGCTTACCAAATCACATGCACGCGACACTTTTCCATGACTTCACCCCTCCTTGCATGCAAGATGACACTGTCGCGGGTTGCATGTTATCTATCTTCATTTCAGTTCCATACCTCACTGCAATGTCTCCTACATCTCCTATCGCCCGCAAGTGCAAAGTTCTAGCTGGGGTTTCCATGCATCGAGGAAGGCGCAAAATGGCACCATGATGCTACTCCGCCATTTCCAACGACTGCCGACGACGAAGATCTGCAGAATAATGAGACATACCGCTCGACCAGACGCCCATGAGCGCTGATACTGAAGCACGGTCTCAATGTAAGCTGTGTCAGGGACAGATATGACCACGTAGTATGTATGATGTTGTGAATTGATTGCTATATCCAGATGGTGTACATTATGAGAAAACGAGAGACCATGCTTGTCCTAAGCTCACGCCTTTTGGGCTGTCACACTTGCGTCAAAGTGAAGTGCGGGCGGCCAACGACGCAAATGTGGACAATTCATAGTATCCAATATTGACCCCAAGTACAAGTATCCTGGCGTCATTCTCATGTTGCTTGTTCATCCGTCATTCTCGTACTTTTCGCTTGTCTCGCCTGTCAGTAACCCCTTGCTCGACCATGAGCATAATCTCATCATCGCTGCAAGCATTCCTAGAAAGAACTAGAAAGAGAGCGTCACTTATACACCACATATGAGTTCCGCTATCGCTAGAGATCGATGGGACATAATCGGACAGGGTCGCCCCATGGAATCGTACCTTAGCCTGCAAAGACTATCGTTTATTCCACCATGCGTCTCGCAGCCTAGTTCCAAGACGGACACGTTATTTATATCTACATCGTGGCTCATAAGAAATAGTCGAGTCTAGAAGCAATAAGAAAACACGGCTTGGCCAGTTTACCGAAGAACGAGCAAGACTAGCTTTCTTCCACAACAGCTTATGCTTGCATTTGACATATATGCTACTTCGTTACGGAAAGTTTGTTATGGGAATTGCTGGCTTTTCTTGCTGCGATGCAATTTGGGTCGAAAAAGAAACACTCCAATCGGGTCCAGTCAGGTGGAGGGAGGAGAAAGGGACAAAAAGAATGGACTTGTTGGGGATCGAACCCAAGACCTTCAGCATGCAAAGCAGACGCGCTACCACTGCGCTACAAGCCCAACCTGATGTGAGATGCAATTTTGTATCAGGTCCATATAATGTGACAATCAATGCTCTTGAATAAGCAGCTCATGGTTGCCCACCATCATGCTGCAGCATGGACTCAACGGAATGAACGGCGACGACAAAAAGTTGCCAGGAAGGAGGAGCAGAGCGACAATCTGATAAAAGGAGAACAGAGTCATTGAGCATTTATTATGTAGAGAGAGTGGTAGAAAAGCAACATGAACACTGATCCATCAATCCTTCCACGCGTTGAAGGATAAGAAAGGAAAGTCCCTGCCATACCTCCACCTTCCTTCAGCCTTAATTCGTATCAACCCTTTCCAAGTCCTGTTAATCCTGCTTTCGTTCCAGTTCAGCTTCAGTTCCAGCCCCAAGTAGTCCAAGAAGTGGTAGTGGCACACTGACTACCGGTAACCACAGTATTAGTGGTCACCGCCTTCTTGGTCGTGGCCCACCCAACCGACACCGTAGGCGTGCAAGTGCTATAAGTCACTGGCTTGCTGGTCACGATGCCAGTGCCCTTGTACTCGGTCTCAGTGACAGGCACCTTGGTCGAGTAAGTTGACGTGCCGACCACAACGGTGGATGCGACTACTGGCTTAGTCGTGCAGATGGTGGTGTAAGTCGAGTAGGTCGACGTGGAGGTGTACGTGCTGTACACGACCGTCGGGGTGTAGGTGGTTTCGGTCACGGGAACGGTGGTGGAGTAGGTGTAGGGTGTGTATGAGGTTAGGGTGCATGGGGCACAGGTGGATGCGGTGGTGGAGTAAGTGTAGGGGGTGGTGTAGGTGTAAGGGGAGGTGGTGACGCTAGGGGTGCACGTCGACAAGGTCTGGCAGGATGAAGTCCAGTAGTTGAAGTTGTCCCATTTGCTGGAGCTGTCGCTGCCGCCGGGAAGTGCGGTGGCGAGGGTGCTGGGCAAGGGGTCAGTCTGAGAGGGCAGTGGACGAGGAGAGTTGTGGGAGGGTTACCTCAGCAGGGAAAGGATTGCGACGGTATTGAACATCTTGATGTCAAGAAAGGCGATATCAGGATGTGGTATAGGAATGCAGGTCTTTCGAGTGAGCGAATGTTTGCCCTGTTGTTGGCTTGTTTGAAAAGGTAGCTATGGACTGTCCAACGAAAAGACATTGAGGACAGCGGGCGCCTTTATACCAGAAGATTGTCCCATATTGAACCTTGTCCTGTCCAGAAGTCCTCCTCAATCGAGGTCAATATGTGAACTATTGAAATCGCGCATGAGTTTGATCATGTGTTCGGGGGGAGCTACTGCGGCAAGAGTATGAGGGAACATGACATCCAATGGGAAAGGACATGTGTGAACATGGATGGCTAGAGTTTGATCTATTTCGGTCGCTCGTAGAGCAAGAGCTGCATTGGAGTCACAATGAGTCGATGCTGGCTAAGGACAGGAGAGCTTGTTTCTGGCAAGAATACAGGGATCTGATGATACGCAGGATGAATCTGTGCCGGCATGGTTACCGCTGCTGACGAAAATATGGGAACCATCTTGAAAAGGTGAACTGTCTGGTAAATGGTGATTGGTCCTGCCAAAAGCTCACATACCCAGTGGTGAGTTTTCTCCAACACGACATGCCGCATGTGGATCGAGCAGATGGATCGGTGCTAGTCTACTCCTTCGTACTGATATCAGGCCAACCTTTTGCGGGACATAACACATATGAAATGGCGGGACATCGTTGCTGATGGTTCCATACTTCCCGTGAAGCCAGGGAAACCGACATTCGTCGATCTCACTGGCCATGCGATCGCAAACACCCGCGGAGAAAGGTTTTTCTTTTGATTGAGAAGGAATTGATGATGCATGAGTGGTATGCAGGCTTGTCAAGGGCTTGCGCAACTCCACGAAGACTTGAGAATACAGACGAATTGGAGAAAGATGGTGGTTGGAGCGGGGTCGGTAGTCGGATCGTGGGCGGGATGTAATGTACCTGTCGTGCCTGTCGAAAGGAAGGGCGACAAGGATGGGGGCGTGAAGAGTTGTGGAGTGCATATGCGGAGTGAGATCACATTTAGAGGAGGCGTAACTATATATAGGGTACAGCATTGTATATCGGCCTTGTATCGATGGAAGAGAAGGAAATACGTAAGAGATATTGAAAAAGGTCAGACTCAACGAAGACACTTGAGCACAATGACGATCAATAAAGAAACAAGTAAAGCGTATTCTGTCAGCTTGAGTGATACGGTGGCTGCATGATGTGAGGATTGAGTTGCAGCGCAGTAAAGTCCGAAGGTATATTTCTTCATGTCGAGAATGCAACAACGTGTGGCTGGCTGGCTAGAAGAGCCTACCTCGTTCAAGGAAATGGTCACGGGAGGAGTCATCCCTCATACAAAAGACGGAGGAAGAAGAACGTGTCTTGCTGAGAAGTGGAGAAGTGACCGTGTTGCGCGGGAGGGCAGAGCAGAAAGGTGAGATTGTTCAAAACAGACAAGTGCGGGCAAGGAGTGGTAGCTTTACGAAGGTACTGCAATGGCGGGAAAGAGTCCGGTCATCTAAGGTATGATCGCCAAGGATCGATACAAGCACGACAAGCTCCCGTCACCTCAACTCTGGCACGGAGGTCGGCAAATATGCACGGATCTCCCGAGTCCAACTCCGCCCCCACGTTCGCATGCAATTATTATCGTAACTCCCTCGTTGATGGGGAAAGCGGCTGCCTGAAGTTGAAGCCTGAATGTGACGAGCGATACGGTACCTTACCTTGACTTTCTACCTCTCTTGCAAATTTAGGCTTTTCTTCCTCTTGCCGTCATCATGGGTTACTTATCGAGTCTTCTCAAGTCATACTACGATGGCGACAAGTCACAGCAGCAGCAACAGGACTCGCAATCACCGCTCTTGACCAGCTCCCAAACACAACAAGCACAAGTCGCAGTACCCAGCAGCATACCCGCAGTCACACCATCACCTAGCTTGGACACCAAAGACCTCTACCAGAATCCTCGCGCCCGGCTAATAAAGCAATTGTCTGTCTTTGTAGCCGGCGCAACCTTCCTCACAGCAAGCACACTTGTGACCCGTCGAGCGGTACTACGGAAGCTAGCCGTCACCAGGCCCAGATACTATACTCCCTCAAACTTTAGACCCGAGGCAAATGGAGCCGTGGAAGCAGCAGAGGCTTTTGCCTTGGCCACAGTCAATGTTGGAGCACTGGCTATCATGATGACTGGCGGAGCCATGTTTGCCCTAGATGTTGTCAACGCCGAGGACCTGCGGGAAAAGTATAAGCGCCATATGGGCTTCCAGGATAACTGGGAGCAGACAGCCGACAAGGAGATTGAGGAGTGGGTACAAGGTGTGCTGGATAAGAAGGAGAATGGCGATTACAAGGGCGTCGCTGAGGGTCTGACTGCTCTGGTCGGTGTGCTCGCTGGCAAGGAAGAGGACAAAGAGAGGCTAGAAAAGATGAGACTGGAAGGCAGAGACACACTAGAGAAGGCAGAGGCTGAGAGTGAGAGCAAAGATCGAGAGGGATGAGTCTGGCATGGTCATCGTCAGCAAACCACGCTCATCTCCAAACATTGCTCATCGACAGCTTAGGCTAACCCACCTCCGCCCTGGCCCACTATGGCCCGCCAGTTCCTACCGAGGGAAAAGCATGACGGTCTTAGGCAAAGTCACAGAAAGCACACGAAGGCCACGTGTGTCCGATGCAAGCCTTGCAGAAGCATATTCTGTGATGGTTAAAGGTATTGGCTATTTTCCTAATCAAGTGCATCAGCATAGCGCTTCAAATGTATCATATGTACAATATAACGAACTCCACTCTCATTCAATCTTATCGCAGTTCTCCACCAGATCAATACACGTTCAGCGCACTTTTCCCATATTTGCTCATGATTTCTCAAGCTGCGAATCGAGATCCCCATTAGCAACTTTGACGCCCACCTGGCCATCTCTGTTGGCCCTCCAGACACCCCCCTCTTCTCCTCCAAACTCCTCCAGCTTCCATACTTCGACTCTGTCTTTGCATAGCTCCAAAGCCTCCTCACCTGCTCTCCACGCTGCTTGCCTGTGCGCAGAACTCACAGCAATCAGGATGCTCTCTTCACCAATCGGCACTACGCCTAGCCTGTGGATCATGGCGATTCCATTCAACCCATGCTTCTCCTTCAACGACTCTGCTATTGATGTCATGGTACGGATCGCTCGAGGAGCATATGACTGATAGGCGAGATGAACCACTGGCTTGTCGGCAAAGTTGTCGCGGGTAGTACCTTTATGAAACCCGCCTGTCAGAATTGTTGAAATGGTGACAGTGAAGGGTTTTACATCACGCCGTACCAGCGAATAAGACAATTGCGCCTGCCTTTGGAGAACGGACTTTGTTCATGATTGATGTTGCGTCGAGAACAGAATGGGTGAGAGCTGCGTAGACTCCATCGCTGTGAAACTCAGTGGCTCCTTCTGATGGCATGGTAGCTAGCTCAGTCGTGTGAGGTGGCAGGGGAATGATGACTATCTCTGGTAACGCAACCATCTACGCTGTGTACTGTGTACTCTCGTTGTCGAGCCGCGATCACATGCGGATGCAAATGACTCAAACATGGACCCTGGAAGCGTTGGTGACGCCTCAGCTTCGGCTCCATCATCGACGGCGCGAGCAGGTACGCAAGCACGGCAGGGACGCCAGGAACGTACCTAGCCTAGCAAACACTCAATTATACCATCCACTACATCAACACGTTCACCCAATCCGTCACCACCTTCGAGCGCAAGCGTAAAACCAAGACAATACACCGAACAGATTCATGAGCCCAACCGGCCCTATACATTACCTCTCAGCAAACAATACGCTCCGAGTACAGAGACGTACAGCTTACTGACCCATTCAGTCCTTCGGGAAGGACTGTCGGCGACGAGAGGAGGATAGGACTGCTTTTTTCGTAGCAAGTGGAGGCTTGCATTGAAGCGACTGCTGGAAGATAACGCTGCCCCCAAGCCTGTATCCCTGCTACTCTCCTGTCTCTTCTACTGTGCGGGAAAGGTCACACAAGACATAAACCTGTACCTCACTACCACTACCATTGGTTGGATCGGTCAAAAGCGAGAGCCATTCTTCTTGTGTTCAATTCCTTGATTTTCAGAGGACCTGTACTGCTCTGCTGAGCACGCAAGACTATTGCAATTTTGAGAGGAGAGCGTGGATACTCTGTACGTATCGCCGTGGCATCGCATCATGAACCTATCTTGTTCCTTTCTTTCAGTCTCATGACATCCTGTGCTCAAGTAAAGCGCTTCTCGCAGCTAGCATGCAGAGCATGCCTGGCAGCAACGACAACAACAACGACAATATACACATCGATGAAAATACGACCCAAGATTGCACCTACCCTGCACAACAACCGCTGATCATTACTGTTGACAGAACTCACTTGTACTCCATAGTCTTGTTCACTTTGACCTGCATATCACACTCTAGCGCTCATACACCTCCACCCTAATCTGACACCATGGCCGACGACGACAACTTCGACATTGATATCTACGGAGATGAAGCTCCAGATTATCAGCCTGAGCCTCAGCCTGCTGAGACCAAATCAGCGTCCGAACTTCAAGACACTACAATCACCAACAGCACTCACAATGAGCCCGAGACTGAGCCTCAAATCGACCCAGACATAAAACTCGATGGTGACCCTGACAAGATCAAAGAAGAGCAAGCAGTATCTGAACAATCCCAAGTGGCTCAAGACCAGAACCAAGCACAACAGATCTCCAGCACGAGCGGTAATGCTGGTGGTGAAGTGAAAGCTCCTCGACAGGCGCCTACTCAACAAGGTGTCAAGCGGAAGGGTGATGGCGAGCATGATGACAGAGAGTTAGACCCTGGTGCAACTAGCGCTCTGAAGATTGGTGAATTACAGTGGTGGACCACCGAAGATGACATTCGTGGCTGGGCCAATCAAGCAGGCGTAGAGGATGAGCTGAAGGAAATCACTTTTAACGAGCACAAGGTCAACGGCAAGAGTAAAGGGTATGTTTACACGCGATCCGCGAGAGTCATATCAAGCATCGCGCTCCGACTCTGAAAGCTCTACAACAACTGACGACAATAATAGTGAGGTCTTTCTTGAGATGAAATCTGCTCAAGCAGCAACCGCTCTTAGACGTCAAATAAGCACCTTCGGCTCCGAGCAGCCATATGCCAAGAAATACACCATTATTTTCACACGCCCTGACTTTAACCCTTTCAAGACGAGTCCTAAGGATGCGCCTCAAAGGAACAAGGTGACCGGCCAAGGCGCCTACAACAACGGTCCGGCAGGATTCAACAGCTCCACTGGCGGCTTCAGAGGCGGCAGGGGTGGATACAACCGTGGTGGCATGAACAATATGGGTGGCGGAGGTATGGGAATGGCAATGGGCCGAGGCGGCGGCAACTTCAACAATCCCATGATGGGAGGTGGCGGTTTCAATGGAGGCATGGCAGGCGGCTATAATAATCCCATGGGAGGTGGCTTCAATCGCGGAGGCATGGGCATGGGTGGTATGCGTGGAGGCTTCCAACCTAGAGGTGGAAGAGGCGGCTTCAATAATACCATGGCTATGGGTGGGATGCCCAACATGGGCATGGGTGGGATACCGAACATGATGGGTGGGATGGCGGCAATGCCCAACATGATGGGAGCAATGGGTGCCATGGGGAACATGAACAACATGGGTAAGTCTGACCATGAACGCATTGCGATTGTGACCCGCTGATGTTGACTTGTATAGGCGGTGGCTATGTAAACCCAGGCTTCTTCAATGCTGGCGGTGTTTCAGGAGCTGGCTCTGGCGCCGCGAACATGCAAGGTGGAAACCCACACGGTGCTAAACGTCCTCGTCCAGAGTAGAGATCTGGCATGTACGTTGAGACTCAGCATTGGCGTTAGGGCGTCATGCTCTTCACATCTGCAACAACCTGTTGGAATGGATAAAAGCAGATTTCTTACCATCAACCACAGAATCGCATACCATCCTACCGCTACAGATCGGCAATCGTCTTAATTCAGCTAGTATCCATGGCATCGTAAAGCGTTGAACATCAGCATCACTTTCAATGTCCTGCTTTCACTTTAGAACCAGAACCCATCTCATGCGGCGTTGCCATCATTGTCAGCTTGAGTGAGGACCTTCAGTCATGTTCCACAGTCAGATAGGATCCTTTGCCGTGCACAAAGCTACCTCTGGAAATCGGCCAATGCGTGGAAACGTCCTCGATTCCATACTTAGGTCTTAGTAAACCTCCGACGAACTTCAAGCGTTGGACAATCATCTCATTCTGGTGACATCATGACCACAGAAGGATTGTCATCTGCTATGGACAAAAAGCGATACACTTTACAAGTGGTCACAAATGGCGTCGCGGGCACGGCGGTCAAATGGCCGAGAGTACTTGCCACTTCTCGGATAGAATGTTACCTACAAAAGTAAGGTACTCTATCCAAGCTTCAACGATCGCCAAAGATAGTAGTATGTGATGCGGTCTTGGTCAACATTGCGCCATAAATGGCTGCTTGGATGTTTCACATTTGCAAGGGTCTGAGATTGGGTCTTTACACCTTGCATTGTGGCCTGTAGCAACAGAGCGACACTACACTGTCGCGTAGCAATATTTGTCGTATGGCAGCAGGCGCGATGCAAGGAAGTCGGCGTGTGCCATGGCCCCATTTTTGTCCTCTTCTTTTCGGTGACAACGACACAAAAGCGTATCTTGCATGCAACGCCCTGCATGGTTCGGCAGCTGACACATGGCCAGAGCCGCAATGCATGGTGCAACGATGTTTCAGCCTTAATTGAAGCCCGAGGATTGGTTTGATTGTTTAATAATTTCTTGAGGGGTAATTGGGGGATCATTCGTATTAGTTCAGTAGATAACATGCTCATCGCGCTCACACCACCTTGGACTTTGTGACTTTCTGACTCTCGTACTGTAGCAGTAACAGCAGCTTGTCGTCGAAGTACCCTCTAGGAACGACTTCAATAGTGTCTCGCAAACCAGATTCGGGAAATGAGAGTTGCATAAGCTCGGCACCATAGCAGCTGAAAGCGTTGATCTAAGTGGTTCGGCACTCCACAAGCTCCAGTAGTGCCAGAATCAGCGGAGATAAAGTGACCATTTACCTACAGGTAAGTTCAAGACCATTTTCACATGCACCTCGAAGGCTGCGCGCACACTCTCCTTGAATACTCTGTGCGAGAGATTCTTGCGACTTGTAGCGCGCAATGGACAAGATCATCAGAATGGCATCCTCAGGCGCCAGTAACGACATGACTCCATCGAAACCGACTCGGCTTGCGCCAGCTCCGCCAGACAGCAGTCGCCCTTTCCTCGACTCTCCACCACTTTCACCTCCTCCAGCGACGCTCCCTCCTTCGCCGCCCTTCGCTAGGCCACAAACCTCTCATGCTGACGACGAAACCGATGTAGCTCCTTCTACTGCTTCTAGACGTCGTGGAAGCATTTCTGAATTTGTTGCTCGCGCATCGTCTCACAAAGTCCCTACCATACGATCAACGTCCCAAAGCGGCCGCAACAAGACAATGCTCCGGAAGCAAAAGGGCCGCGATCAGGAGGAGTACTTGAGGCAGCAGAGACTCCTCAATCAAGTGCCCAAGGAACCTCCACAGATACCTTCACCACTACCCATGCCAATCCTTGACGGTTTCGGGGGTGGTGGTCAGGACAGACCTGATTCGCTTGCCATCTTTGCGGGAAAGTTTAACGAGCAGCGACCGGCATCCAACACCACAACCAGAACACCTGTCAACAATTTTTCTCGACCTGGTTACATGACTGCTTCTTCATCGGCCAACAGTCTCAATGCGCCTTCCTTACCCAGCTACAGCCACCTGCACTCCAGTCCCTCGGCACGTACCAATGCCAGTAGCAAGACAGGCGATCACCTCGATCCTTATGCTCGCACAGAGAGTATGACAAATCGTGGCCGGGAGAGCTATTCGTCACCAGCTTTGAGCATTGGCGGAGGTGTCAACTCGCCCAGGAGAATGAGAAGGAGAAAAGATCCCACACCTTTCAAGTAAGCTTTTTGTTTGTCATGCTTGATTTCAAAATCGCAGAGGAGTTCACCTCTGTGGAGAGACCTTGTGACGTTCCAGCATCAGTGACCACACTTCTGGTGCATCTTTCTGGCATGTCTCTCCATACCGTAGAAGGTCATGTCAAAAGACGGTATAGGCGGACAATAACATTTAAGACAAAATTTGTCTTGAAACATTGGCTGATTATTGTTCTACAGTATCCTTATTGTCGGAGCCAAACAGTCTGGGAAGACTTCTTTTGTCGAGTTTCTCAAGACCTCGCTAGCCCTACCGGAATCGAAGCGGGCCAAGAGTCATTCGCCTGTTGGAGAGCCTACTCATCCCGATGCCGCTTTCGTCTCATCCTACTTGGAGTCTGAAATCAATGGAGAGCGCATCGGTCTGACTCTTTGGGACTCCAAAGGTTTAGAGAAGAACATTGTAGATCTGCAGCTCCGCGAAGTTACATCATTCATTGAATCCAAGTTTGAAGAGACTTTTGCAGAGGAACAAAAGGTGGTCCGCTCACCAAGTGCGAAAGACACGCACATTCATTGTGTCCTTCTGATCATGGATCCAGCTCGTCTAGATTTTGCAGCTAAACAGCCCCAATCACCGCACCGACAAACAAGTATCAGCTCCAGAGTTCAGTCAAGGGACGACGAACTGGATTTGCAGGCCATGCGCGCTTTGTCTGGAAAGACTACAGTCATCCCCATCATCAGTAAATCAGACACTCTTACATCAGCACACATGAACTCTCTAAAGCGCAGCGTCTGGTCCAGCATTCAATCGGCCAAGCTTGATCCTCTCGAAGCTATGGGCTTGGAGGAGGAGTCTGACGAGGGAGATGATTCTGAATCGAGCAGAGATGCGTCTAGCTCTGATGTGGAACATCAAACACCCGCGCATGTCAAGGTCACACAGTCCACCGATGACGGCTCTTACGACGATGGGTCCTTGATCAGTAACCTCGTTAGCCGTGGCTCTTCTACGACCGAGACTACCCCTTCGCCAGGCTTGGGAGCCAGTAGTAAGGCCAACAGAAGAATCTCGGGCGTCATCTCTCAGCTTCCATCATCAGCTCCCTCTGTCGATAGTGAGCTGTGCTACATACCATTTTCAGTTCTCAGTCCAGATCCATATACGCTCCCACACGGCCTTACACGCGTGTTTCCCTGGGGCGAGGCTGATCCTCTGAACCCATTGCACTGCGACTTTCTGCGCCTCAAGGAGAGTGTGTTCGGAGAGTGGAGGAGCGAACTGCGAGCAGCAAGCAGAGAAAAGTGGTATGAAGGTTGGAGGACTAGCCGCCTGAAGAGAACTCCAGGTGGCGGTATTGGTTCGATGAAGATTAGACAAGCCGGTGGTGTCACTCCTGCACGAGCGATTCCCAAGAGGGAAGGACCAGCCCTATAAACAATCGCAAGGCGAGTGCTGGAGATGAAGACTTCAGACATCGAGTTCGGGCCAGCATTCACAAGGCGGAACGAACCCTTGGCAGTCCTAGAGGTGCTGGCAAGGCTGAACGCGTCCTTGGAGATCCTACTGGATTGGCGATATGAGAAGTCTATCTCTGGTTGGACTGTCTGCGAGTGTTTCCGACACAGACAGGTTACTAGGGAGGAAACTAAACATGCATAGCATACGACGAGTAATGGGGCATGAGCGGGGCGTTAACGGTTGGAGCCGAGGAGGACACAGCTTTCCAGCATCTTTGACACTGTCTTTCTTGAGCATCTATACGTCTCGTTTTTGATGTTTTGACGCACATGATATCCCGGCAGCGAGCAATGCGACGGTGGACTTGAACAGGACGACAGCCACGATTATGAACGATCGAATGGCATTTGTTGGGAGGTTCGAGCGTAACACTAGGTAATTAGAAATACAAAATCCATTTTGAATTGCGATTGGTCTGTTAGCGGACTCTTGCCTTGATTGATATTCCGATAGAGAGCATTCGTCGTGGACAAGATGACCAAATCCGGGTTTCGCGCGAGAGCCTCGGTCCGCCATCGGCTTTGCTGCCCTATCGATAAGAAGAAAGGTAATGGAGATGTATCATCGAGACAGTTATCGCTCGATCAGAAAATACAATATAGTATAGATTGACTGGGACTGGAACTGGAGAGGCAATTATTTCGGACTTACATCTAGAACCCGACCGAAGCAATGGCAAATGCCCAAATCAAAGGCCATTCAGGCCTCATCAAATCTCATCGTCCAGACCTGACAGCTTACGAGACCTTCTACAAAGAACTCCACGCAGACCCAGAGCTCTCATTGCAAGAAGCGAAAACAGCCGCAAAGATCCAAGCACACCTGGCAGGCCTCGGTTTCGAGACCAAAACCTCCATCGGTGGCCACGGTCTAGTAGGCATCCTCCGCAATGGGCCCGGCAAAACCGTCCTCATCCGCGCCGACATGGACGCTCTGCCTTTAGCAGAAATCACCGGCCTCCCTTACTCCAGCACGAAACGAATGGTAGACGTAGCCGACGGTGTCGAGAAGCCCGTCATGCATGCTTGCGGCCACGATATGCATTGCACGACCCTCCTCGCGGCGTCCGAACTACTTCTCTCAGCCCGAGATAGCTGGTCCGGCACGCTCCTCGCACTCTTTCAGCCCAACGAGGAACGAGCTGCTGGTGCAAAAGCTATGGTGGACGATGGACTGTACGACCCTACTTGTCACGCTGTCCCGGTCCCGGATGTAGTGCTAGGCGCACATATCATGCCCGCTCGAGCGGGAAGCGTACAGACCGCGCCTGGACCCTTCAATTCCGCAGCCGACAGTCTCAAAATCACGGTATTCGGCCGTGGTGGCCACGGTAGTCGGCCGCATCAGGCCGTTGATCCTGTGGTGTTGGCGTCGAGTATTGTGCTTAAACTTCAGACGATCGTGAGCAGGGAGATGGATCCTAGAGACGCGGTTGTCGTGACAGTGGGCGCGCTGCAGGCTGGAGATACGGAAAATATCATTGCGGAGAAGGCGGTGTTGAAGGTGAATACTAGGACTTTTAGCGAGGAGAATCGCAAGAAGGTGCAGGAGAGTATCGAGCGGATTGTGAGGTGTGAGTGTGAGGCGGCGAGGTGTCCGAGGCCGCCGGTGTTCGAGAGTATATCGCATTTTCCGCTACTTTACAATGATGAGGCTGTTGCGGCGACTGTGGCGGAAGCGATGAAAGGGCAGTTTGGCAAGGAGTTCAGTAAAAGTCCATTTCCTAGTATGGGCTCTGAGGACTTTAGCTGGTTTAGCAGTGTGGTCGATAGACCGTGTTGTTTTTGGAACTATGGAGGTATTGATCAGAAGGTGTGGGATGAGGCGGAGAGGAAGGGCAAGATTGATGAAATTGCTGGTGAGTTTGGTTCTCCTTTGTTGCTTTGTGATACTGCTGCTCCGACTTCTAGATTGAAGAAAAGTGCTGATTGGGTTGTTCTAGGTACACATTCTGCATTGTTTGCCCCTGCCATTCATCCTACCATGGAGACGGCCATTGATGCGTATGCCGCAGCAGCCTTGGCTTTCTTGGGCAACTGAGGACTACGAGACTACTGTAGCCTTCTAGTATGTTTGGCTGCACGGGACGAACTCACATCTTTTCTTTTTGAGCTCGACGACTTCTAGGTGACGTTCTGCGAATCGAAACAAGGAAAGGCTAGAGGAGATACCAATAGTCAAACCACCAATACCAGTCACAAGCACGCGAGTGCCATTTGGCGGCCGCTCAGAGAGGTGATGGTCCGTCACCAATTCAATTGCGATGCGTTGGTTGTGTTCACCATGAAACTCGACTATAGGGTATGACCATGAACTACTCCTGCGCTGGTTTGTCGGATGCTCGCAGAGATGAAAGATAGATATGACTAGACGAACATTCGGGCAGACAAATAGTACACCAGATCGATATTATGAGTTTGAATACCCTGAGTCCACTTCTACTCGATTTTCGGGCCGCGACTCAACAGTATATAAGCAATTCCATATTGCAACTCTCCTGATATTACACGATTTATCAGATGTGCATAAAAGCTTCCAGACACACTAAAGTCCCTGCATTAGCCTAATCCTTTGGTAAACTCCAACGGTTTTAAGCTGACCATTGTGACTCACGTCATACGCCCTACTCCGCTTCGACTTCCTCCATTGAGATAGGCCTGGCTGCTGCACAGCGATAAACGAATCTCCGTCCGACGTCAACGCATAATGCATAAAGACATATTTAGGAAGGTCGCTACATGTTGAGTCATTGTACGGATTGGTGACTCTCTCTCTACTTATTCAAGAGCTACCATATTCCTCGGTGCAGCGATTGTAGATTTGCTACAGCAGCATACATATGAACCACTGGTCATTTCACTTCTCTGTTGCAAGTAGGAGGGAATACATTTCAAACATGGCAGACCAAACATACGAGAAGACTGCCGTCAACGCAGTAAATCGCTATCGGGGACGAGGTAAATAAAACATCTTCCAATTCTCCCAGTCTCAACTTTCCATCCCCGTGATCAATCATGCTTTGCGATGCTGCAATAAAGATATGATAAAAAGAAACAAAAGAAATAAGAAACTAATCACAATCCGTGAATAAAGGCAAATACGACCACGAAACCATCCACGCCCTCATAGACGCCTGCCCCGTCCTCCACGTCTCCTTTACCGCCGAGCCAAACGAAGACGGCATCGCATTCCCCACGACCCTCCCCATGATCGGCTGCATGAGCTCTGCCTCCTCTGACAGCCCATCCCTCTACCTCCACGGCTACATCTCCTCCCGCCTCATCAAAGCCGGCGCCTTATCCTCTGGTCTCCCCGTCTGCGTATCCGCTACCCACCTCGACGGCCTGGTCCTAGCACTAACCCCTAACCACCACAGCTGCAATTACCGCTCTGCTGTCGTGTTTGGTCTTGCTTACCTCGTCACTGATAAGGCAGAGAGACTGGAGGCGATGGAAAGGATGACGGATAATATGTTGCCGTCTCGCTGGACGAACTCGCGGGTCCCGCCTACGAAGGCGGAGTTGACTAGTACGGGTATTTTGAAGGTGGAGATTGTGAGTGCGAGTGCGAAGGTCAGGGCTGGTGGGCCCGGGGAGGATAGAAATGATTTGAAGGATGAGGAACTGAGGAGGAGGGTCTGGACGGGGGTTGTGCCGTGTAGTATTGTTTGGGGAGAGCCGGTGGCTGCGGAGGGGAATAGAGTACAGAAAGTGCCTGGGTATGTGGAAAAGTGGAGGAAAGAGGTTAATGGGGAGGGCGAGAAGGTGTCAAGGGAGGCGGCGAGTTAGAGACGGTCAATGAACGGCAATGAACGGTAGGGAGGATTCGAACCTTGTACTTAGGCTGATCTTGTGCTCTGCTCAGCTTCCGCTTATCCTGCATCGATAGTGGTTAAGATGATACAGCGGATAAAATGAGTTGCCCATCCCTTCCTCTAATGATCAGTTGTTCTTTGCTGACACGAAGTGCTCCATAGCGTTACGAATGATCCTTGATTATATGCCTTATATATATAGACCTTCATTTGACGATTGACTGCTCGCTTAATTTAATTCCTTTTTTCCAATGCTTGTCTCGTCGATGAGATGTCGATAAGAGACCAGTCAGCAGCAAGCGAAGATTGGTATTGGATATTGTGAGATATCAGTAAGAGACCAGTCGGCTGAAAATGATATCTAGTATTATATACTATAAAATATCAGTGATAGACCAGTCAGCTGAAAGTGATATTAGATATTATGTACTATAAGATACTAGTGAAAGATTAGTCAGCCGAGAATAATATTTAATATTAGATATTAGACAATATAGTGAGGAACCAGTCAGTAGAAAGTGAAACATAATACTATATAATATAAAATGTCAGTGAAAGGCTAGTCAGCCATAAGTGAAACTTAGTATTATATATTATGTGATGCATATTCTATCATTCGCACCATCTAGAGAAAGGACCAATCACCCAATCTGCTATGCAGACCTAGTAGGAAATGCTCAAGGATGGGAACTACCCGCACTATACCATATGGAAATCGCTAATATCGAGAGCAGATATAGCATCGTCGAACCGAGATCAGTAGAGCATGAGCTCATGACTTGACAGGATTGTAGATCCACCGACTAACATATCCATGTCTGAGCTCTATGGACAGCTTTCCTCAGTCTCTTCGAAACAGACGGCTTGTCAACAAAGTTACTATACGCCTCTCGTTCCTCTCCCGTGCTCATGTATTCAAGCCGGGCAAGATCGAGAGCCTGATCATGACTTGCAGCAGAAATCCTCCAGTTGAGGATATCGACCTCATCGACGAACAGAGGTGTTTGTGGCGACAGCGGAGAGACTGCGCCATCTCGGTGATCACAAGGAGACTGGATATCTTCTTCTGCGCAGGCGTCGCAACGGTCGAGCGCCTGGAGCTTGGAGATACTGATGCGTGCGCTGTCGGTTCTGTTCAGGGGCGCTTTGGCATACTGGAGTTTGGTGTCGTGCTCACGACTGTCTGCGCTTGCGATGTCGTTCTTGGATCGAGAAGACTTCCAGATACGGCGGAGATTTAGCTTCGACTTCTTTCCACCCATGGATCGGTAAGAGGAACTGGCTGGTGCTGTGCTGTAGGTGCGGAAGTGGGAACCATGTTCTAGAGCTAAGCTGTCGCGTGGTCGCTGCGTGCTGAATTCCGAGGTCTCAACATCGGTGTGACGTCTGTCAATCACCCTGAGTTCTGGATTGAAGTGGACAGATCGTGCTGCTTGGTCGGCAACCGTGTCGCTTCTTGCCCGACTGATACGTCCTCTGGCAGTGACTCCCTGCTCAGCACGAAGGCTCTCAACGCTACTATACATTTCTCGTTCTTGAAAGTGATAGTAGTTGCCCAAGTCAGTATGCGGGTTGCTGCAGCGAGGCACATGGACAGTGCCGGATCTGATGACGGCAAGTACGGCTGGAGGGACTCTGGCTATTTCTCTTTGCTTCATGCTCTGAGAAACGGTAGGCTCGGGTGCGTTTGACTTGATGCAATGTAGGTAGAGCCGTACTTCTAGTGAGATTGTATTGGATGGTCAGGTTGAAACCTTCGAAGGTTCCTCAGACTTTCTTTCTCTGACTCCGAAAAGAACAGTAAAGACATGTACCGCGGGCATCAGTAGAAAATATAGAAAAGCAGGGAGAGAAAAAAAGTAAGAAGCTCACGCAGAGTTGACCAAGCAGCACGCGAGAGCTTATTGGAACAATATTACTCATGACAGACAATGACATAATCGTGGAAAGCGAGTGCAAATGACTTTCATAGTTGGGTCGAATCAATCATGGGGATTGGTAAAACAGATAGAGTTTGACCCAACTTGTATAAAAGCTGACCTATATCATGTGAGTGGCTCGGAGTGGTTCACGTGCGCGTTACCACGAGGGCGGTAGCGCCCGAACACTTGCCGACCCCCGATCGAAGAGACGTGCGAAAAGCCAGTGTCTGATACAGTAGGAGTCATTTCTTGCATTGTGATGGGATTGGTCACGGTATAAGGCGGACAAGTGACTTTAGGTGATGGTTGTCGTGGCGAGTGGCGGGTAGCGGTGTGGTATTGAGTTGCTAACAGGCAGGGCTCATTCGTATTCAGGCCTTGTCAATCTTCGAATCTGGTTCGAAAAAGACGATAGCTAGGTTGCGACAAAGCGAGGACGTATGAACCTCATAGTCTTCAACCACGAGGTGTCAAAATTCATGGTATTGCTGCTGCGTCTTGTCCTATAAATCGTGTATGCACAAGGCGTATAAGTATCAGATCGATGACCAGAGGCACGGAAATCTGGAAATTCTTCTTCTGATTCTGTTTATTCGGGATCTGAATATCAGGTTGTTGGGTCTTAGAATTGGTTTCAGTCTTTCGAGGATCGTAAATATTGTTATTCACTGCGTACCTTATGTAAGAACAGCATGCGGAGGCGGAAAATCGGCTGCACTTGCCATCATGCGCGACCGTGATGACATGCCCAAAAAAGAACATTGCCAAAGTTGACACTACGTCGACGACATGAATATCAGGAATGGATATTCGCGGTCTTGTCTTCATACTGGCTCCTGCAGATTACCGTTCATAGAATTATTGAACACAAGACGAACAGGCACAACACCTCGCAAGATCAGGTCAGCGGTCCATACAAAGACTTCACAAGGCATGCATTGTACAGGATCTACGAGATGGTGATTTTGAAGGTGGTAGAGGAAAGGTAGCGAGCGAGAAGTGGACATGAAAGTAGCCATGGAGCAATAATGAGAAGTAGCAACACAAGACAAAAATTGACGGGCTCTCAAAGGTTGATAGGTCTACATGATTAGCTATACCTCGGCACAAATATATGTTCTGGATAATGCTACTTGTAGAGTTCGTTCTGTTGGCTGACAGGGACAGCAACATCTCGTACCATCTCTACAGCATCCTCAGTGACTTCCTTACCAAGTACAGGATGCTCAAGCTTCCACTGCACGACCTTTGCGTCAGCATTATTTAAGGCGGGCGACGGCATCGAAAGGTAGGGCGCCTCCAGGCGAGGCGAAGGTGAAGGGCTACTGGTGGTTGTTGCAGGATCTTTTGCGTCATCTTCCACATGCTGTTGCATGTGGATTTGAACATCTCTGAGAGTGGACTTGTTGGGGAAGCGAGCAACACCAAGCGCCTCTGAGCTTTTGCGCGCGCGACCAATGTTTCTCTTACAGGCCTTGGCAGAGGGTTGTGTAGACATTCCGCTCATACGTGGCCAGGCGCCGAGAGTGGACTGGGGCGACTCATGGCTGCGAGCGTCCGCGAGTATACGTTGTTGCGGAGGCCCATCGAACAGTATATCCACAGGTGCAGCACCACAGCCGTTGCTACTGTGACCATCGTCAAGTACAATGCCGCCGCTTTCAATGGGTGATGCGTTTTGAGTGTTGTAATGTCTACTTCCGTTCCCTTTGCCCATCATGCCCCCAAGGATGGCTTCAGTGGAAGAAGAGCGTCTCTGGTCAACAAATTGATACGATTCCAATTTACGTGTCAACTCATCTCGTTGTCTCTCACGTTCGTGGATGCAATCCAGAGGTGTGTATCTTGGCCCACGAGCGTTGATGACTGCATCAATAATAGAATCACCAAACATCGTTCTAGCAGCAAGTTCTTCCTCGTTGACCCTCTTGTCGACCAGCCTGCTAAGGACGCTGCCGGGCTGTTCCAAATCGTAGTCGGCCTGCTTGTACTCCTCGCTATGCACGACAGAGTCAATAATGGCAGTCCCACGCCTCTCACGTAGTTCTGCTTCGATAGACTCCAAGGCCTTGGCAAATCGGTCCTGATTCTTCTTCATCCTCTCTTGGCCTGAATGTGAGGCCCAGTCGCTAGGGCCAGCCTCACCTTTACGAGTGTGGATCAAGCTTTTGGAAGACACCCGGTCTGTCGGGGCGAACGGATCAGGAACCGCTTTCGCGTGAGGAGTAAGTGCTGTGTTCGATTTCCCAAAGGATAGGTTGCTCGACATAGAATGCATGCGTTTGTGTTCGCTTGTCCCAGTGAGTTTTCGACCAGCCTTGGCGATGCTCGAGCGGACTCTCGTGCTTGACCTCTTGGCCATGGCATGAACGTTGGGAAGGAAAGAATCTATACGTTTCTTCCAAGATTGCAATTCCTCATCGTCATGGTTCCAAGAAGTCGGAGCCTCAGCAGTATTTGCTTCTCTAGGTTGACCTATAGGTCCTTCTGCAGAAGTGCAGCGTGGAGTCTGGCTACAATCTTCTGCTGCCAAGCCTGTTTCGATACAAGGGGACGGCAATCTGATGTTCGTGGGGCTAGGAGCTGTAGCGAAAGAGTCGGAATCGCGAGGACTTGCGGTTGCAAATGGAGAGCCATGATGTTGTGGCAAGCAGTGCGGCGACGTGGCTGTGCTGTCAGTATCGTTAGGCATTTCAGGAGACGATGGGAGCCTGGGAAGTCGGTCATATGTCTTCAGAACAGCGTTCTCCTCGCTTGTCTGGTTCATTCTCTTCGCATCTGCTTTTTCACAAGTCCTTCGATTGGAGAAGGAGGACCTGGTGACTCTTGAAATGACGGATCTAAGCCCGGCCATGAGCTTGCTCTCTTTGGGCTCTGCTCGGAGTCCTCCGTTGTCTGCGTGATTGACCTTGGTAGCATTTCTGGTGTTGTACAAGGTCTGGCAAGACTGCATGATATGACGGATGTTAGCGGCTAATGTCGGTGGAGGTCGTTTGATCTCGCGACAATAAGTCTCAAAGCCCTCAAAAAGGCCCCTGATGAAGTAGTAGTTGATATCCAAACGACCTTGGTACGCAGGGTTTAGCGACGATGCCTTGATTCTGTCGTATCTTTCCAGGAGCGGAGAACCGATAATCCAATCCAAAGAAGCTTTTGTGCCTTCGTCCATGACACCTCTCATCTCTTTGCCAAGTAACACACATCTATAGAACCTGCAGGCATCATTCATCAAGGCAAGAAAGGCCTGCTCTACTTCATGAGAGGTGGGATTACCTGTCGAGGCACGTTTGCCTTGACGAGTCATTCTGCGATGGATTGCTTCCAAGTCACACTCTCTCTGATAGCGTTGACGATCCGAAGTACGATCAGACTTGCTTCTCTTTATGCGCGAGAACAGCCTGTACCTGGATGAGATCTGCTTTGAAGTGCCCTCGAGGCTTGAATCAGCACGCGGTGGCAATTGTTGTGTTCCATGGATTTCGCAGGTCGGTTTGCAAGTAGAGGGGAGCTGTTGGTCGGAACCACTCGTCACGAATCCTTGACGCACTTGCGACTGAGCCAGACTGCCTTCAACTCTGTCAATGAACGAGTGTGCCTTGGAGGCGGAGGGGCTGCCGGCAACATGATTCAGCAAGTTCTCGTCACTATACCAAATGTATTGATAGTCTGACGTCGCGCTTCTAGACGAGGCTGCAACAGCAAAGCCTCGAGGCTCTTGATCATTGTGAAAGGAGTAATCTTCATGGACGGATATTCCAAGAAGTGCAGTTGGCGAGTCTTGCTCGGTAGCCAGACAACCAGTGCTTGCGGGAGCGCAGCGGGCCATGCTGGTAATGATTCGGATTTCTTTTTGTGGAGCGCTGTGATGAGTATGTTCGGCGAGCAGGAATGGATGATGAAGAAGAGGGGGGCGATAACTCAGCATTTACAGCTCTTCGTGAGCTCGCGTGATGACGATGGCGGACAGCTCAGGTACTCTAGCTTGAAGTGGTTGGATCGAATTACGATTGACTTTCTTGAGCAAATATTCTGGCGCTTGTCCGAAGCTTCATGGCTGACCAGGTCCAGCGTATTGGACGCGGTCCACAAATATATAGAAGGTTGCGCACAATATGATCATGTGCGAGATTGCCGAGAAGTGAGCGTGTGAAATGAGAGATAGTTGTCCGGTAATGATCCGTACCATGGTGGTGGTCATGGAAGGCGGATATCCGTTCGAGAAGCCTCCAAAACTTCCATTGGCGAGTATGGACCCTTGAGCTCGAAGGGGCACCCTTTGCTTGCACCCTCTTGTAGCACTAAGCCCGAGAGGCTCTCTATGGTAGATGTCCCTCGTGCACGTGTCGATTGCAGGCGCAAGGTGGGGTACTCGTGTGTTGCAGACTGTCTTCTGTTGCAGACTGTCTTCTCCATGAGGACCATGACGAGACTGGGTCCTCTGTCATGGACGCACATCTTGCAAACCATTTTCTCAAAGAGGTGTCCTGAGAACTCATGGCCACTGCAAAACAAGCACCCTAATCCAGATCCGCTTCAGTGATTTCCTCCACTCCGTCAACACCATACATGGCCTTTGCCATTTCCTCCACAAACACCCCACCCAAATCCTGCACCCCGACCCCGACGACACCTTCCTTCTCCAAACTAGTCGTCCGCTTGCCCTCAAGCCCACACGCGACAATCCTGCCAAACCATCTCAGATCAGTGTTGACATTGAGTCCAATCCCATGACTAGCGACATTCCGTCTCAAATGCACGCCAAGCGCACAAATCTTGTCATCAGGGGTGGTCCAGACGCCCGGATGCTCGGTCGTGAAAGCCTTGACGCCATACCGACCCAACGTAGCTACCACGCTTTTCTCCAACAAGCAGACATAGCTTCGTGGGGTAAGGTTGTGCGATTTTAGGTCAAGGATGGGGTAAGCGGTTAGTTGGCCCGGACCGTGAAAGGTGGTTTGGCCACCGCGGAGAGCTTCGTGGAAGGCGGCGCGGTCGTTGTCGCGGAGGAAGGCTTGATGTTCGGGGGAGACGGTGCCGATTTCACGTCGGCCGCAGGTGTAGACTGGATTGAACTCTGCTGTGATTATTGTGGGTGGCGGTTGGGGATGTGTGGATGGTGAGGCTTTGTGTTTTAGGAATGCTTGCACGAGGGAGTCTTGGTTTGTGGAGGCATGGGTGTAGGATGTTAAGCCGGGGAGTTTGAGGTGGCGGACGAGCATATTGAAATTTTTGTGTTGTCGTCGTGGGTATGGTATAGGTAGAGCCAAGGAGGAGCTTGGTGTATTGAACTATGGCGTCAGTGAGTATCTTCTCACCACTTCACTAGAGGGTCTGAATTGTTATGAGAAAGGTCACGAATAATTCAATACCAGTTAGTGGGTTGGGTAATTCAAGACTTGTGATTGGAGGTGTTTGATGTCTCGATAGAGATTATAGGTCATGCAGGTTCCCGCTGCGGAGTGCAGATCTGATGCACCAAGGAAGCTTGAGCCACGACGCCATTTCATGTCAACTTTTTGATCTGATTCCGCATCATTAATTGACAAGCGACAGTCCAGCATGTGAAAACATATCCTCAGCGCTTTATAGCACCACAAATCAACTCACGTCATGCCGACTGCGTCCACCACTTTTCCCTCCGGCGATTGATCCACCAGATAACCACCATGTCCGAAACCACCAAACTCACACAGCCGCAGCAGCAGCAACAGCAGCAACAGCAACCGCAGCAACAACAGCGCACAAAACTCCCCAAACTCCCCAAAAGTATGTCAATCACTTATCCATCCGCAGTCCTCATTTCAGCTGACTCATGCCCTTTAAGATGCCATAGTAACCAAGCGGCCCCTCCTGCACCCACCCCCACCCTCCAAATACGCCGGCCCCTCGACCCAGAAAATAATCTACATCTCCACCCGCACCCCCTTCATGTCGGCCGTCTCCCGCGTCGACCGCGCCCTCACCCAAGTCGAGCGTCGCGCCCTGCAATCAACCACCACACTCCTCCGCAACGAGAACCGCAAGAAGCGCAAGTTTGGCCAGTACGCTTCTGCTGCAGACGACGAGGTGGATGTGGGCGATGTGGCGAGACGACTCGCGGACGAGCAAAAGGAGGGGGAAGAGGCGAGAGAGGAGGTGCTGGTTAAAGCTACGGGGAAGGCGATACAAAAGGCGTTGGGCGTGGGTGTGTGGTTTATGAAGAAAGAGGGGTTCGGCGTGAGGGTGAAGACGGGATCGGTGGGGGCGATTGACGATGTTGAAGTTCCTGAAGAGGAGGGTCAGGATGTTGGTATGAAGGATGGAGAGGTGGAAGAGGTGGTTGTGCCCGAGACGAGGCTGAGGTATGCTAGTACGGTTGAGATTGCTGTTTTCAGGACTTGAGGAACGCCGGCTTGACAACGCGATCCGACATATGTTATCCTGGAGAAGAGCATATTATGGATTCTGAAGAGAAGCCTCAGTGTCTACAGCCTTACTGGACGGCTGCTGGTCATCATGTCTGGTGGACCACGGAAAGCTGAAAGCAGACTCCCAGCCAACCAGCCAGCCAGTCACGAATTTTTTCACCTCGGTCACCTCCAAGCCGACGCCCACACCCAGACCACACCATATATACGGCATTTCGAAATCAGTATGTTGACACGAGTCCGTCCAGCGCGGAATACTCCCTGTTCAACGCCAGAAGGCTATCTCGATCTACACGAGACCTCAGGAATGGACACACGCTTCATCACATGACAGATCGTCCATGCATCTCAACACGAACGCGGATATCTCGAAGCACAAGCGTGTTGTCATCGGTGTAATCCACAGCTACTGTAAAGACAGTAGAAGTAGAACCAAGAATCAAATGTTCAGAAACCACTCCATCAAGACGCATTCATCTTTGAGCAGCTTGTGGTATTGAACCAAACTACCACGGTCTGTCGTGGAAACATGGCTGTAGTGTCACGAGTGTGGGAATAAGGAGTAGCAGAGTCCAAGAGGGGAATGCTTGCGATTAGTCCTAGTTGTCTAATGGGTATATATACTTCGATTACTCCATGCTCTACCACCCGCACGCCATGTGATGCTAGTCCTTGCACTAGAATATGTGCACCCTTCGCTTACTTCGTCTCCACCTCATCTCAACAACAGCTCTCATCCAAGACCTCACTTCTTCGCATCTTCGATTGCCCACTGCACAGCATCATAGACGTCGTCGACAATGACCGTCGGTTTGTGAGCAGGTTCGCCGCCTTGGTAAACGCCTGTGCGGAGGAGAATACTCTGCCATTTGCTGCCAAAGGGAGATTTGTACGAATTGCCGCCGAGGATATCACTTTCTGTAGTAATATTTCAGTCAGTACATATCCACATTCAAAGCAGGAAGATGAAGATTGCCAATGAACAACATACCAGGATTATCCCCAACCATGTATACCTTCTTCAACGGCTGAATCGGCTGTCCGGCAAACATATCAGACCGATAAGCCCGCAATCTCTTCTCTGCAAACTCGTAGGTGGGTTGATGCGGTTTTCCTATGACCGTCTTGATCAATTCTGCGGGCTGCTTGCCGTGCCCACCTGTGAGTGCCCGCCATACACCTTCCAGCGCCTCTCTGAAACCTCCCTGACCCAGTCGTGACAGATGATACTTGGCAGCCCAGAGAAGATCTGGATTAGAAAAGTAGAGAGGGGGTTGGCCATCTTGCTGGTAGCCGCGGTTCGGTAATGAGTCATCGCCGTTCTTCTCGCTGACAGTGCCCAGTACACCTTGTTTGGAGAGGAGAAGGTCGGTGATGACTGTTACATCTAGACCCCAGTCTCTCGAGTCATTGTACACGAAGATGGCGTCAATCTTGAGACTCTTCTCTGGCTTTCCAGGCACGATTGGTCTGGGGAGGGGCTTGGCAAAGGTGCGGTAGTAGTCTGCGAACACTTTTGTAAAGGGCCAGACCTCGGGGTGTTGGGTGACGATATCGCCGGGAGTGACTACATTCTTGAAACCATAATTCTGTGCTACCTGCTGGCATTTATCGTAGTCTCCGCCGCAGACGAGGATGGTCTTGTCATAGAGCTCTTTCATGCCAGCAAAGGGAGTATGTGACTGGATGAAGTTGGCCGTCTCGAGTTGAAAATTGAGTTCATTACTGAGGTCGTTTACACGCTCCGTCTCGGTCTTGCCGCCGCCATTGGTGAGGAGAACAAAAGGGATGTTGGAGTCTCGGAGGAGGCGGAGGGCTTTGGCTGCTCGTGGGAGAGGGTCTGCGGAACGGACTAGGACACCGTCGATGCTGTGGAAGAGTCAGTGTCTGTTCTTGAGTACACTGTAACAGGCAGAGGTATCTGTAACAAGAAGAACTCGGTAAGAAGAACTTACTCAAATGCAAAGGCAAAGTCGGGCACCTTCGGCCCAGCAGCATCGTTGATCAAGCCTCGTGACTGGCAGAACTGCCATGGTTGTATACATGACGATGGCCGGACATATGCCGTGCGAGTCGCTGGTCTCAGCAAAGAGCGCAATGCGTTCCTCGGTCGTAGTGTCGCCATTATTATTCTGGACAAGATAAGGGTCTAGATGCGTGTTCCTGAGAAGACGCGATGAGTAAACCACGACAGTCAATCAACGACGTCAGCGGGGAAGCAGTCTTGGCACCACTTTGGTCGTAGACATGTACAGACGGAACTATCCCATCTTTAAGCATCTCAAGACTAGTTGTCACTGGGCAGGGTGCTTGATGATAATGCGACTTTGTTGGGTACGACTTTTCCATCATCCAGACAAAGTCATGCCAGACTACCACAAGTGATCACGATACAACGCAAGCTATTCCAACACAACCATATCATCCATACGTTTCGGTTCATTGAATAGAGGGTTTCGCTGCAGGAGCAGTATTCAACTTGCCATCCTTGGCTGGACCAGCCTTTTCATTGAGAGGCTCCAAGACCGATTGCAATTCCTTGATCAGACTGTCATCGAACAAGAGGTTCGATGCTGCAGCCTTTGACTGTGCAGTACTGTTTGCATTTCCTGCCATAGTCGCTGTCTGAACCGGTCCCATGGCTAACAGAAAGTTGGCAAGCGCAGTCTGGTACTTTTCAATATCAGCCGAGAAACTGTTGCTCATGGCGTTGCTAAGCTCAGTAATGTCGTCTGTAATGGTTTCGTAGGCTAGGTATCTCTTGAGCAACTCAGGCAAGGCCATAGCTACAAGATCTGCAACGTGTTAGAATGGTTGGCCAGTTACAACTGAACACATCATGGCTCTTCTCACCAGGTAGGACCTCCGTGAGCAAGTTCTGAAGATTGGTACCCTGCAAGGCGCTGCTCAGATTTACCATCATTGGTGCTGTCAAAACTGCTGGACTGGGACTGGCTGGATCATTAGGCGTGGTAGAATCCGTTGATGCTCCGATTGCACCAGTGGCACTGGGAATCGCGGGACCGGTCACTGGAACGGAATCCTTTGGTACTCCCATTGCGTCAAGAACAGCTTGAAGCGGCGAGATGATGCTGTTGATTTTGGCGCAGAAGGTGTTCAATTGGTCCACGGCAATCACCTTAGATTCCGCTGTGCTGCACTCATTGGAAAGGAGAACGGCAGACTTTCAAGCTGTTAGCACGTTGGCGGCTAATCTAGGGCCAAACACTTACTCGGAAGAACACCTGAATGTCTTTGTATACGGCATCTGCACTTGCCTGCAATGACCCTAGAACGTTACAGAGTGAAGTCGGGGAAGTAAGCGATGATCCCTGCTTCGCGTCTATTTGTTTTGAAAGCTTCTCAGCTTTCCCCGCCAACATATTGCATGTATCGTCCAATTGCTTGTGCGTCCTAAGATCGATAGTCGGCGATCCGAATGCTGTATCTGCCATTGCAACGGCTTGACTGAACCAGCTGAGTACGGTAACCAAACGTCTATCAATCAAGTCTACCACGTTCGTCAAAGTCTGTATGTTCTGACCATATGACTTTGCAGAGATACTCGAAGTGCAAAGCGAATTGATTCTCCCACTATAGTCGATATAGGTCGTTTTATATGCTGTGAGCTGTGCAATGAGCTCAGCCGTGGACTTCTGAAATTGCGGTAATGTTTGGAGGGCGTTGCGGAGAGCGTCAAAGATGCCGACAACTAATTTCCCTATCGTATCATCATCCAAGGTGTTTTGGAGCAATTTCAACAGCGCCGTTTGATACTGGAATGGAAGCGGTGTCAGTCCAATTGCAGTATCGATCACAGGATCCATAGAGTTGAGCATTTGCAAAAGATGTCCTGCAAAGTCGGTGCTTTGTGAGTCAAACGAGCCAAGTGCAGAATCCAATACTGCTAGACCAGGTCTTGATGATGAGAGCAAGCTACGTGCCTCGGTTATGTCATCATGCAAAGAATTGACATTCTCCGTCAGCAAGGAGAACCCAGGTTTGCTCCGATCGGTAGTTATAGAGACCCTCTTCGGCAGACTAGATGGTTCTTTATGTGATTGAGATTCCGAGACTGTCTTATCTTTCTGCAAATTGGTGCTGTATGTATCGCATATGACTGGATGAGTCGTTCGCAGTAACACAGACACAGAGTCATTGTTATAGGTTGCATAGTTGAGTTTTGGTGCAATCCCGACCCATCGCTGAGGCGGCATTATCATATTTGTGTTGACGGTGGACTGAGCCGCTGTTGCCACAAAGAGCGTAGTCGGCTGGGAATAGGCGATATTAGGTTGCATACTTAGCTTGGGCTCCGAGTCTGGCGCTGGCGAAGAGCAAAGAGAATTGATGAATCTCCCAATCGATGCCTGCTGTTGTTCCACAACATCTTCGGACACGATTGCAGGACCGGCGCTTAGTAGAAGCATAGGTCGCGGGATTTGCAGCGCCTTTTGTTCGTTCTGTTGCCCAAAAGGTAGTTTGATAGGGCCTTCAGCATGTGAAGGATCATGAGAGGGATCTGGGGCAAGCGCTAGAGACTTTTAGCATTCGAAGTACGTGGATTGTGCGACAATTTACCTTGTGTAATCAGCTGAATAAGAGCGCCAGCGGGATCTTTGTTATATGTCAACAGAATGTGGCCAAACTAAGGTGAGTCAACAGTGGTCTTGACTACGCATGAGTGATGGGGCAGGCTTGCGTACAGTCTCGGCAGTCTGAACTATCGACTTTCCGTCTGCCGGGAAGCAAGTCTCCAGGGCATCACAGCATCCTGACAAAGCATCATTAAAGAAACGCTGCAGCTGTTCCTCTACAGTGTCGATACCAAGAGCCGCCTTTACTTTATCAATCAGGGAATGGAAGAATTGATCGACTCCAAATTCCTCTTCCACCCATTTGACAAGCGCCCCAATTGTATGCTCGAAAAGCCAGCTTACTGCGTCCTATCAAAATGGTCAATCGGAGAGTCGCACGATGTTCATCCCACTGGGGGACTTACAAGTAACCAGAAGACAGGCTTGAAGGCATCTTCAATTCCATCTAGAATGTTTAAGCAATCTTTCATAACCGCGAAGAATGGCTGCATCGTAGTTATGAATGCAGCAAAACTTCCATTGAGCTAGAAATCAGCGAGAGCTCAGCGTATCAGACGAGCAGGCAGAAACTTACTGTATCGAGGATGGTTTGCTTGAATTTGTCCCATGCCACCTGCACGAAATTCTCCACGAGCTCAAACGCGGTTGAAACATCCCTATAGATGAGTCAAAAATTGCTCTTCATTGGTGTTGGTCACCACATACTTCCAGCTGTCGCTGATGCTATGTGTCAACAAAGTCTGATAGCGTCAGTGTTCTGCAATGACGCTAAAGTTTTGTATACTTCATACTAATTGCTGTGTGACCTTCTTACCAAGATCAGTGTTTGCTCCAACTACTCCGACCAGCATTTCGACAAGTCCAAACAGGCTTGCCAGTACTGTCATCGTATGTGTCCATATTGGTATGTCGGTCGTTATTGAATCCAACTTTGTGGAGACTTTACATGCTGCTGTCTTGAGTTTGTCGAGGAAGTCATTCTTCGCCTGAATTTCGTTAGTCTAACATGTCAATTAGTGCCTATATTAGCTTGCCTTTTGAATGGCTCCACGAATATTGTCCAAGAACTTTTTGAGCTCCGTGTCCAGATGAAGAGCCTCTATATTTGTCGCGGCTTCAGAAAGAACATCTCCAATCACAGGAATAAGCGGGCCCAGATATTTCAAGAGGGTCAATCCATCGTGCAGAAATGTCAAGCTTTGCTCGAGGGAATGCAGGAAGCTGAGAACTTTGCTCACAAATCCGTCCAGCTGAGTCGTCGCAACGTAAGCCGCCGACACGGCGGGTTGTACTTTCAGAAGCCGACCATTGAAATTGTTCAGATCCGCTGAAATCTGTTTCACGATCACGATTGTCGATAGCGAGGTACTATCTGGAGGATCAGAGATGGATGAAGCGGACGGAGCGGAATCGACAGACATGGTAAATCTTGACTAGTAACCATGATGATAGCGGTGTCTTGGGAATCTTGAAGATATGTATCATAGGAAACAGATGTTTGTCCAGCCTTGCAGAGCTCTCGTTGTAAAGAGTCCCTCATTGAGACCGTTTGCCAACGAGGAAGCCTTAGGGGAAAACGATCCAAATTACATGGATGTCGGGGACTCCGATCTGTAGTGTCTCAATAGTAAATTGTGTAAGGAAGCCATTCGTCGGCGTCTAGACCTGGAGTTGGAGAGTTCAGCGTTTGAGTCCGACGCCGAACGCAAGTCTTACCGAAAAATATAGCCAAAGCGCGATGAAGCATCGCCGAGCCAACGGTGAAATATTAAGGTAGCTCGGGCACCCCGGTGCGGATCAAACAGCTCCACGTACCGCAGGGCTCGCTTCTGGCTACCCTAGCCACTTTTTAGTAGAAACGGTTCCCCAAGATTGGAAACCACTGTCTTGACTATTGGATACTTTGGCACTCAGCTGAAAGATATCTCTTGAGCAAGCGACAGTCTCCCTCTTCTACTGAACGTTGCATAGAGTATTGAACGCATTGAGTGCGGCTATATGAATCTAGACCAGATGACCGTTGTTCCCTTCACTTGGAAGACACATATTGTCGAGTTTCGATTTTCGATACCGCAGATGGCCAGCCGATTGATTGATAGAGCAGCTGATCATGCGTTCCGGAGTATTGAAGATTTTGCCTTTAAATCTGGTTACCCGCGCGCATGTATTCATGCATCTCTCATTTTGACTAAGCATCGTTACTGGATATTCTATCATGTCCGCACCTGTTACGGGTCCGGCTAGCCCTGCTGCACCTGTGGTGCCTAGCGTGATCCCGGCTCCAACAGGAGCTGTTGCTGCCCCAATTACACCAGGGACAACACTTTCACCGTACGACGCGACTGTGCAGAAACTCGAGCTCATTCCTTACACAGATCAATCCGGGAAGACCTTTACCAATCCCGCCACTGGCCAGCCTTACACCGTAGGGTACTACTATGAACGAGGTCTGATGATCTGCCAATTTCTTCGTGCTGGAGAGGGACTTCTCAGCAGTGTTTATACACTGCTGGAGAACGACAAGGGCTTTGAGAAATTCAAACCTTTTTACGTTATTTTTGGTGAGACTGTGGTCAATATGCACGCCAGCATAAAAAAGGAAATGGATACGATCTATCACGATGTTGGCATTCCGCCTCAGCAAAAGGAGAGTCTCGCGGTTGGGCCCGCCTTTAAGAAAAACATAGAGCCAATGAGCAACGCCAGCACGTCAAATGTTAGTGAAATCCTCCATACCTCATCTCATCAAACTCTGACCGACTTCACAGGCCTGGTGGGGAATATTCACGTCAGTCATGGATGTTCTCGAGGCTTTCTTTCCACAAGTGGACGACGTCCATCCCGGAATGATGATGACGTGGCGAGAGCTCCTCACTGCTTTAGAGAACGCCGGAAACGATTACTTTCAAGGACGTGAACCGACAAAGGCTACGAGGACCCTTGCAGATACACTGGTCAAACAGGCTGAGCACAATCAGTGAAGGAGCCAGGTGCAAATGGACTGGAGCAATTCTGCAAAGACAGCACGCACGTGGGCGGAAAGCAGACGAATGTTGAGGAGCGAAGTGGAATCAGGGGAACGGGCAACCATCTGTGAAGCAATTCCTTGAGGAAGGCGAAAGACAATTGTCGCATAAGCCGGCTAGTGTTGCTTAAGTCTCGATCTCGTGATTTTCTATTTTTTTTTTGGGAGATTTAGACCAATCTCAGATGTGCCTAGCGACCTAAATAAATTTTGAGATACCGCTTTGATCGAAATTCCGCTTCTATCACTTTCAAGATCTTATCTGCGTGTTTTCATAGTGAAATCCGACCTAATTGGTCCAATACATAGCTTGACTACTGCCGCGTTCCACAAGATTGTATACGCCACTCATGGTTTGCTAAGCTCGATCGGTCCATGAGCTTTGAAGTCCTCAAACGTCCCAGTCGTGTTTCTCGGAATGCCCGATATCGAGTCGACGCAAGCTAAACTGGTCCGGATTTCTTCCTTTGCGGCTTGCAGAGTCTTCCGAATCATCAAGTCATCTTTCGTCTTTACACTGAACTTTTGAGTAAGTGCGTCTGTCAATCTTAGTACCTGGAACTCCTCTGCTGCCCACTCCAACCCACGGCTACTTACTGCTTCAATATCACACTCACTTGTACAGATTAGTTTCTCTACTCAAGCGTCATATACCCGATCAATATGATCATCCTCTGGTCTGAATCGGATATGGGCATACGAGATTATGACCCAGATTGGCTGGATGAAACCATCGAGCGTGTCGAACACAAACGTGATGCCATGTTGTCACGCGTCAAGACAACAGTCCGGAACTATGATGATCACGTCGGCGTAGGTGTATACAACCATTACGTGTGCCAATCCCTCATGAATAGCTTGAATAGCCATGCACAGAACTGATGAAAGACCAAATCCAGGTACCCTACAGCCGTATCGCCGAGGCGCTCAAAAGGCTCACGGAGTATCACACTCGCGACGAGATAATCGCTTACTTGAGCGCTCTCATCAAGCCTTTCCAGATTGTGGCGCCAAAGAACAAGGAGATCGATCCTAGGCGCACTAAATGGGAGTTTCATTTCTGGTACAACCATATTTTCGCATCCATTGTACGTTTTCCGGTCCCCCCTCTTATCCCTCTCTGAGATGACAGATACAGGTTAATTAGTGTGATTGGCCAGAGAACATCTTCCTGGGGCCCTCCCTCGGCGATGGATCAAGGCAAAAAGATTGATATGCCGGTAAGCGCCCCTTCCAAGTAGTCAGCTCCAAGGTTGTTTGGGACAGTCACAGTTCACTGAATGCAAAGAAACCCAGATCGAACATACTCCCAAGCTCAGTCATAGATTGCTCAAAGCCGTAACCAAGTTTTCGCGACCTGCATAGTCTGGGACTGCTCTCGGTCCATGTGGGCGAACTTGAAGGCGGGCTGGATTCATACTATCACAATGGCGAATGGGACAAACTCAACCGGGAGGAGTCGGCCATAAGCTTGCTTCCGAGTGATGATGATGCTGAATAGTGGGCGCTAGATTACGAGGAACTGGAATGCCCCCTTCAAGAAGTAAGGGGGCAAAACAAATGGAGATTATTCCTACCTAGGTTCCGTGCAGGCTGCGGCATGTCGATCGTCGTGACTACTGTCCACAAACAAGCAAACAAACAATGTCAGAATAACGGCCGCCTGATATCACACGAAGAGTCCGGGAAGGCAGAAGTCATGATGATTACCTGAAGTATATACAAGCAGTATTATCTTTTCCATTTCGTAAAAATTCGTGAGAATAGTCCACGCACCAGCATGTTCACAGTGCGATGCCACATAAATCTTGGTTCAACTATCCGTCATCCAAACACCCGCATTCTTCCTCCAGTCCGTCTCTTTCCACTCCTGTGTATCCATCTCAAGATACCTGCCCCGCCGCTCCGTATAATCTTTGAGTTCCAACTCCTGTAATTGCTCATCCAAGGCATCCATTTCCTGCCTTGTATCGCCCACGCCCCACTCCAGACTCTTGGCCACCCTGACAGTCCTGAGCTGCGGGAAACTGCCTTCCTCTAGAGCAATGATAACGTCAATGGGAGAAAACTTGTCAAAATCACCCGGACTGCCTGAATTGCCCAACTCCAGGATACGCAGAGCATGAGAGCTGAAGTCCGGCGTGCGGATGATCGAGTAGTATTCTTGAAACTCGGGATTCAAGATGGCTGGGGTAATGTAGTCGACGCTGACACTGAGGTGTTCGAGAGAGGGAAAGAAGGCGAGGACGATGTCGAGCGTGTTTATACCGAAGCGGGGCATGTTTGATATACGGAGTGACTTTAGAGGGACATTGGCGATGGACATGGTGGCTAGTAGTTGGCGCACTGCGTGACCTTTTGCTAGCGGGCAGTGCTCGATGGTGAGATCGTAGAGGGTTGGCGGGAACTGAACAATGCCGTAGAGGAAGTGTCCGTCTATGCCGCCGGAGAGGTAGAGACGGTGGAGGTTCGGCGGCCATACAATGGTTTCCGGATCGACGTCGTTGTTTCCAAACCCGGCAGAGCGTGGTAGACGGAGGGTTTCGAGGTGCGGTAGTGACTTGAGCGTGTTGAAGAGCTTTTGAAGAGGGGTAGACTCGGAGACAAGGGACAGATCCAGCAGGCGTAGTTTGTGGCATTTGGACAGGGCTGGGTAACAGTTGATGGCAAATGATGCTTGAGGCGCCACAAACTCTTCCAACGAGTCCTTTGTCCGGCCTAACAGTCGGGCTGTCAAGCTCTTGCTGCCGTGATGTACCAGGTGGCCCATATCCAGCACTTTGACCAATCTCGCAAGAGGACTCTGCCGTACATGGAGGTTGATCGAGGGACAGATGGCGCGTACAAAAGGGTCGAAGCCTTTGCCTGCTATCCGTGGTCGCTCATACAGCATGGAGACGGTCGTGTTGTACCATTGGCGCGAGAGGAGGCAAGATGAGCAGAGCGTCTGCTGTGAGAAGTCGTTCCGCCGGACATATGAGAGAATCTGCAGGATGATTTCGTCGGGAAGGTAGACTGGTTTGCCTGTGTGGTGTACTGTAATCGTCGTCTCTGTCGATTGAGACGTCGTGTGTGGTTCCAGGACGTGTATAGAGCGAACGGGCATGTTGCCGCCGCCGGCCATTGCCCGCCTCTTCAACCGCAGCTCTTCCAGGCTCTCGGCCATTTCCGTGTCCCAGTTGCGCTGTGAGTCCAGCGCCATGGCTTGAAGAGTCGTGAGGTCACCGCATCAGTGCGTATCAACTTGCCCGCAAGGCGTGTATAGGTTGTATAGAAGGGAGTGGGCGTAATGCAAAGGCGATTGGAGCTCGTCTTGTCAAAGGGTCCATCCTAAACTCCGTTCGAATCCCCGCCTTTTTCTTCCCACACGTCATCCACATCCGCCCGATCTTGAGCTGAGGTCCCTTAGCTAAGCAACGTCCCCTCTGTGCTTCACCACGTTCAGTCACGGGCGACGGTCGCCCTCGATATACATCCATCTCAATCTTACAGACATGCACGGAGTTCCCCACTTCACTGAGGATGACCAAACGACCAATAATGCGCTGCCATACTGATCTGCTCAAGACCACATCGGTTCATTCATTAATGCAAAACAAAGAGATCTCCAGTGTTTCAGTCTGCTCTTTTCTGAAAGTTCAAGGCGCATGCAGATAAAACTGACTAGCTTCCTATCTGAGATCTAGCAAGAAAAGCAGATAGTAGTTTCATCCCTGTCTGCTCAAGCTCGCTAATATCCCGTAAGACACTCTCGCAAATACTTGGCCAGTCTTTCCGTAATCGGCCCACTGCGATCACTCTTCATCTCAGCGACATCGACAGCCGCCTGCTCACCGAAGAAGACCACTTTGCGTAGTATCTTGTCTTTCTCTCCTCCCTCCTCAGTCTGTGCCAACTCTTTCTCTCCTCCTCTTTTCCTTGCCTCGCTCTCCTTTCTTTCAGCCTCCTTCATGATGCACGTCTCACTCAATCCCTTCCTTAAGACTGCGCCCAGTTCGACCAAATCCCTTATTCTCACGAAATGCTCCACCATAGCCACGTTTCCGTCATCGCAGATTGCCTTTGTGTCCTCAATGTCCACCATGACCTTCACAAACCTGACTTGGGCTGGGAAGTAATGCGCAGCCTGGATCCACCTCTCCAAATGTCTATGCACCTTCTGCAGTACAAGCGCTGGTCTTGTGGGGGCGTCATATCTGTACGGTTTGCCCCTCCAGAAAGGTGGCCAATGGGTTCTCCTTGGCTTCAGGGTTCTCAGCGCAACATCGTGCAGATCAATCAATTCATTCCCGCATCCCTCCTCTGCAAACTCAAGTCTGGAAGGTCCGAGTCGCGCCTGACCTGGCAATGCATTTGCTCGAGGAAACAGGGCTATGACCAACGTACTGGGCCACATGTTCACCTGCTCTCCGTTCTTCCCCTCCTTGATCATCTTCTCCACCTCGACAATGTCCTTTGGTCGATTTGACTTGATCAAGTCGCTGAAACGCATTCCCATAAGTCCTTCCACGTCGGCTGTCCACTGTTTGCAGACAAGATGGAAAATGCGCAATCCCCGCAACTCCTCAAGTTCGTTTGGCCAGAGAAGCTTAGAACGGAGATATCTGGATGTTTTGAGGGGTCTGCGCGTTTTGCGCTTGAGACGTACATCATTGCGCTCGATGGAAGCGAGGAGTTTGCGGTTTGTAGACGGGTGGAAAAGAAGGGGCGGCGTTGAGGGAGACCAGGAAAGGACGTGGCAGATGATTTGTTGGCGGATCTCTAGTGGAAGATCAAGAATGGAGATGTCGCTGTCATTGTTGATCTCTGCTGCGTGCTGTGGTGCTTGCTGAGCTGGGGCGAGCGTTGCAGTCGGTGGCGGACGTGCATTCTTAAAATTGCGGCCGACGGGTCGGGAGAGGGGATCGTCGGGCCACCTCATGATGCTGAACTTGAGTTAATGTGTTGTCCTGTCTTGACTTGTCTCTTATCCCAGACTGGATATATTTGCAGGAAGAAAGAAGTGCTGTCTTACAGGGAGCAAGAGGTGCTGTCTTGGTCCAGACAGTGTTGGCCTGGCAGAGGCGGCACCACAAAAAGTAAAATTTGGAGTTTAGGAAAGGAGACAAAGCAAATGCCCGAATTTATACCCACGCGACAAGATGAAACCGAACAAGGAAGCCGTGAGCTGTGACGATGAAGTGTTGCACTGTGCCGCAATCTCCCTCGTCACAGTATGGTATAGCCATGATCATAAAGACTCCTCGAGCAATAAGGGTATTCTCATGTCTTACTCACCTATCCCTCATCCACTCCTCAGTTTCTCCTCACCCACTTTTTGGCCACTCCTCATCTACACCTTACTCACTATTCATCAACTCTTCATTGCCTACTCATCCATCTTCCATCCGCCCCTAACCCGATGCGATTAGAAATGACACTATAGTGAATGAAGATCTGAATGGTAATTCGATTAGTATAAATAGACCTATCGAGGGTAGAAATCATAATAAAAAACACTATAGGGAATAAAAACCTGCATATCAAATCTATCATTATAGAAATAGTGTTGTAGTGGATAAATCAATGAATGTCGAATCTGTTAGTGTAGAAATGATGTTGAAATGAACAAAGAATTGAATATTAGATCTTTAAGTATAGATAAGATCATTAAGAATGGTAGGTAGAGGAAATGTAGCCATACTAAATGAAGAACTGCATGTCAAATCGATTTCTGTATATAGAATACTAAGGATAAGGTAGAACATGTTATTAGGATCGACCACTACTGTTTATAGGTGCTGTACGTAAGCAGTTGTATCAGATATTGGCAACACGGGAAGAGCTGAGGCAATGATCGAGTCGTTTTCATAGAAAGTTTGGAGCGTGTAGGAGTAGTGGTGCTAGCAGTGGCTATCTCACCCACGCCCGATAAATTGACTTGATGGATACAATAGCGATGAATATCAAAGCATATACTACTTGAACAGTTTTCAGAAGACAAAAGACGAGTGATAGGAATATAGCCGTCTAGTCCCTTAGAAGAACGACTTCTGACCCTTGCCAGCGTCCTCCACGCCCTTCGCGACACTCTTGGTGCCATTTTCCACGCCGTCCGTCAGGGCCGTGAGGCCGTCGCCTACGGGCTTGCCGTAGTCGCCTGTCACGCCCGTTACGGTTCCGCCGACTGTGTTTCTGTTAGCACTACCTTTTTGTGTCTCTTGGGAATGACAGGAGAGGAGACCAGGATGTCTATTTCAGTCTATGGAGAGGGCCATATGAATATGGGGACGTGACGAGACGAGATAGAGCGGAGTAGAGAAGAGCAAGGAAGGCAGGCAGCGATGGATGGATAGGGACGAACTTACGACCACGGCCTGCGGCACCGACTACGCCGCCTACTGTGCCCAGGAGACCGCCGACTCCATTACCGACAGTGGATGTCACGGCTGTCACGCCGCCGGAGACACCACTTTTCTTGTTACCGTCGAGGGTCATGTTGTTTATTTGTTTCTTGCTTGGGTTGGTTTCTTGTGAGGTTTTGCTATGTTTACATCAGTTGACGCTCCGAGATATAAATTGTAAGCAGCGTGGAGCTCGCTTAACATTAGAACGAGTACCTGTGTGGGACTTTCTTTAGCTGTGTAGCAGTAGGGAGTACGTGGTTCTTGACAGATGATAGTCAAGGTGAATTTAAAGGAAACCTACGACAGCTTATTATGTGTACTTATCTTTCTTCCTACGGCACATGCCATTTTGGTGGCAGGTCGTGATGGATGGATGCCAAAAGATGGTTGGTGGAGGTCGTAAACTACGTCATTTTGGTGGCTGAGCATCCCTGCACGCATGCAAAAGAGGTCGCACGAGATCATCAGGATGTTGCGAGTTTCAAATTCGCGAGCAGATCATTCGTTCTACCAGCACATTCGATGTATCTAAGCGATATGATCGTCGTTATGATGTTGTTCTGACCCAGTGCCAGTGTATGCGAGGCTGGCTTGCTGAGGTCGCACTGGTGCGCTTGAGTTGTATCGTGCTACCATGGCTTTATGCCACATGCCAGGCCTTCGTAACTCTCTTTGCGGTATGTAAAAGTAAAAATGATTGTATCGGAATATGCAGTCACGGCCAGAAGTCCTCTTGCGAATGACTGGACTTGTATACGAGGATGACAGCACATCGACACATCGGTTGCTGCAGTTTCCAAATTGTAATTCTCGGGCTTATGTTCTTACAAAGCGACAACTCTTTCTCTTCCTTGCTTGGCCCAAAGCCCCGCGCATTGATGCATCCTTTTCACGCGGGATCCAGTAATGTCCAAAGCCCCCCACCATCCCCTGTAATGTCGGGCGTACTAAGGAAGTCATCGCTTACGCTCGAATCGATTCCTGCTTGCACAACGACTCAAGCATGCTTAAACCTTTGATGAACTTCTTCCCCCCATCCCCAAGCTGTTCTACCGTTTCGATCTTCCCATCCCGATAGGAGTAATCAAATGCTCCATCACGATAGATGAGCCTGATAGCCTTGGCTACATGAGCCACCTTGATACCCATGTCAGCATTGTAGACGGCCGCTTCAACTAGACGTTGAGCTCCCTTCTCGACTTTGCGAAAAGTGCGGATATTCTTCCTCCACTCCGCTTCCATCTCGTTCTTCACCATCGCACGTCTACGACTCTCCGAGATGCAGATACAAGGGTAGTTGGGAATGGCAATGAAGGACATATCAACCACACCTGGGATTATCAGATCGAATTGCTGTCTGTGGCCGGGGAAGAAGTGGTAATTCTGTGCGAGAGATAGCCAGTGGATTGTGCGATGAAGGTCGCCTGGGTGCTCGATGCGCATGATGTAGCTCCTGCTGCTGAAAAGCACGGAAAGGGCTTCGGCACGGGTCTGGCGGTTGATCTGGCAGAACGAGGGGATGTATAGCTGAAACGCGTAATCAGGACGGTCTTCATCGGGCTGGGGGCAGGCGAGTTCGTAGATATTGTTGCGAAGTTCTGGAGGTAGCTCGAGGAAGCGGAAGGGTTGGGTGGGGACGGAAGTTGAAACCTCACTGAGTATGCTTGGTTGCGTGTGCGAGATGCTTGATAAGGGTTGTTCAGGCTGGTTCCCGGAACAGTCGTCGTCATTATCGTCTCCGCTGTCCTCGTCTTCGTCGGAGTCTCCATCATTATCGGACTCTCCATCAACGTCGAAGCATCGAGAATAAGCAGCCTTAGACTCCACGCTACTATGAGCGTCAATGTGAGACTTTGAAATGTCAGCTATGTTCAATTGAGCGACATTGAATGTGTTACCAATTGCCTTCTCGTTACAGCGCGAACAGCCCTTCCTTCAGCCACAGGCGTGCTACTTTTGCTTGTTATTGTTGATTTGATGCCTCCCGAGACAGGGCGTGGTCGCAGGTTATAAGGTGCCACCATTTTAAGCGTTGTCTTATGATCAGTTGGGCCCAATATCAAAACCTCGTATTAAGAGAATTGACAGAGAAGTACCGAAAACCAGTCTTATATGTCAGATGGGATGTGAGAGTGAGGAAGGGTATGTGTCGGCAAACGAGTTTACACAGTATATTGACATATCATATGCGAAGATAGATGTGCTGCCTTTCCAGTAACTCAATGAGGGGCAGCATGACTAGTGTTATCGTAGATGTGGTCGTGTACAGAGCAGTGTCTTGCAATCCGACAAGTGTTATATCTGGAAGCATATACCACAACAGATATTGTCGGTCGCCACAAATTATTAAATCTCTGGGAACAACGCAAGACAGCTGGCATACCATGTTTAATCCTATCAACTCCTTCATGTTATACTCCTTTCTGGCCAACGTTTTCATCATGTAGCTCATATATGACTGCGATGTCTGGAGTGGACCATGTCCCTACAGTGAGAGGTGTTGAGATTCTGCAAAGCGATGAGACTATCCTATAACATTTGAAGCAGTCAATCATAGAGTGGTTCAGTTTGTACTAGAGCTACCTCGCTCGGAGTATGCCCCTCTCAGTATGATTATGACGAAATTGTTATTGCTTCTTTTTTCTTATGCTCAGCTCGCCTTTTCCTTGTTCTCATCGAAGTAGTCGTAGAGCTTCGTTCTCTTACCTTTCCCAAGTGGGACCCCATATCTTTCCGGTTACCTCCAAGTTGGAGTAGCACCCAAATGTTTACCTTCAACATTCCTTCATCGTTCTCTCTATCGAGACGGATTCTTCACCACAGTAGTCTGGCCCGAGTACAGCGACTTGAGTAGACTCAGTCCATCCTTAAGCTTTCCGTCACTTAGACCTCGCCCTGCCTGCTTTGTTTTGCCATTAATGGGGATTTGTTCGAGGGCTCCTCTATCACAAATCAATTTGATCGTCCTCGCCATCCAAGTAGTTCTGAATTGCGGTCTCAATCTCACTAGTATTCCTCGCATGGTCCTTGCTCGTTTTCCGGAAGTCTTTGAGTTCTTCTTTTATGCTGGTAGATGGGTCTTTCACCCTCTAGGAGACATATAGCATTGGCCGATCTGAGTATGACCAGAACCAGATGGTCGCCACCGATGGAAATTTCGACAAAGAAGTCCTGGATATCGCGAAGTAGGAATCTGTTCTGCGCGAGCTGGAGCCAGTGAATTGTATAAACGAGGTCACGAGGGTGAATGTGAACGATGTATTCCATCTGCTGAAGTAGATTGAGAGTACTTCGGCGCGGGTCTGACAGTTGATCTGGCAGATTGATGGCACGGCGAGGTCGCGGGGCTTGGTCTCATCTGTTCTATGCTTTTGCTTTGATTGATCCGAGCAGCTTCGAGATCTCCCAGATGAACACTTTCGACGTCGATTTGTACACCCGGTTTACCTCATTGAAGCAACAGAATCCATCACTCCAGGTGTCTATTAGCATTGGGGGTTGGTCTGCAGGAGGTACGTGGTATGTCCGTGTAGCAAGTCGAGCCTCACTAATAGGACACAGGTACAATCTTCTCTAGTATGGTATCATCATCGACCAGCCGCGCAGCGTTCATTAAGTCTGCAGTATCTTTCATGAAAACATACGCCTTCGATGGAATAGATATTGACTGGGAATACCCGGCTGCTACCGATCGAGATGGTGTTGCAGCAGATACAGCCAATTTCGTCGCCTTCCTCGAAGAACTTCGAGCGGCATGTGGCTCGACCTACACTATATCTGCAACATTGCCGTCGTCATATTGGTACATGCAAGGTTTCAATCTCGCCGATATGGAGCAGTATCTCGATTATTTCAACATCATGAGTAAGTTGAATCGTCCATCGACAGTGAGTGATAGAGGATAACATGTATTTCTACAGCGTATGACATACATGGAACATGGGATAGTGACAACGCGTGAGTCTACAAATCATTTAATGTCTCCTTCATTTCAGTTGATACACATGGCACTCGCACGGGACTAAGCATATCTCAGGTACACGAGTAAGGTTGTCCAACCACACACAAACTTGACAGAGATTGGAGAAGCACTGGACCTACTGTGGCGTAATAGTATTGATTGCTCGAAGGTGAACCTCGGACTTGGATTCTATGGCCGATCTTTTACTTTGGCCGACTCAACCTGCAATACACCCGGTTGTGCATTTTCTGGTGGCGGAAATGCCGGAAAGTGTACTGCGACATCAGGCATATTGTCGAACGCCGAGATACAGCAGATTATCAGTGACAATGATCTCACTCCCACATTGGACAAAACCGTAAGTCATGCCTCGCAGCCCTTCAAACATGTCAGACAAAGTTTAACGTACCAACATATGCTGCAGTCAAGTATATGTCTTGGGACAGTAACCAGTGGGTCTCTTACGATGACTCCGAGACATACGCCTTGAAACTGGACTATGCGAACTGTGCCTCGGTGGTACTTTTGTGTGGGCTTTGGACCTAGATGATCCTCTGAATAACACGTCAATCGATGATCTAAGTTCTGGTTCCACTAGCATATCGATCAGCAAAAAGATAACTACCGGAATCAAGAGAACTACTAGCATTGACAACGGAGCCACATTAAGTTGATCACCATTGTTTGTAAGACTTCATTCCGCAAAGCTAATCGAGACCAGGCATTTTCTGGACCGCATGTTTGCCTCCAGGGTCTCAAAGCTGTCCGGCGGGCTATAATGTTGTTGCAAATGGACATGGAAAGGTCTTTGATGCGGATATGAACCATTTAACTGGTGGCGGTTGTCATGGTGCGTTATCTATATATCGTAAGGTTATCGGAGCTAACAGGTAATTACAGGCGGAGGAAACATACCTAAGAGATTCAATCGTGCACTCTGTGCCCCCAATAACGTAGACGCGTCAACATGTCAGTGGGGTCCCACAACCAAAGGAAAAGCCTGCAACAGCAAGTGCCCCACCGGTTGGATCACGTTGACCAAGAACTCTCACGTTGGTGGTGAGAAAGGTGGATGTAAATCAGGCAAGTATGCTCCTATCTGTTGCCAAAGCGTTACGGCACAGACAGATTCGAAGCAGTGTTTTGCGACCACAGCAGACCACATCTTCTCAGGTAGTCTCGCATTAAGACAAGACACCTCAGGCATCACATCTTATTCCTACGACAGTGGAGCTGTTGAGGACGACGACGATGACGACAACGACGATGACGACACTTCTCTGGACAGGAAAAAAAGAAAGGCAAAGCGCAACAATAGGGACTTACAAGAAAGGGGACTTGGAAGCTGGGCAGGATCGTGTGCTGAAGCAGTCACTCTGCCTCTTGGGGCAATACCTATTGACGTTCCCGCACTATTGATTCAAAGCTACACTGGAGCTGGAATAGAACTGGAGCCCATCACAGTCAGTGCCAGTGCTTCCAAGAAAGCTCGAAAGACGATTCCAGTGCACATCCAGGTGGATTCAACATCATATGACACAGCGACTACCAGGACGTGCGATGGCGCAAGGTTTCCTCAGCCTTGTTTCAACTATCGCTCCATTGCTCGAAGTCATCCAGCTTACGCGAATCCGACCTGCGCAAACGTTCAGGTGTCAAAGTCTAAGCGTCCACTTCCAAGACTTTGGAACAAGCAGCACGCGAGGAATGCGTGGGTGTCTTGGTGTCCAGAATCTTACAGCGATCCGGATGGAGACTACACAGCAGTAAGACCCGAGAGAGACGAGTGGCCGCCAGCCCATTTCATGCAGGGTGTACCGAATGGATACGTACGGCTGCTGCCAGGCTCTCAGAATGGAAAGGTTGCAAATGACAAAGTAACCGGCTGGAAAGGATTTTGCAAATACCCTCCAGACAAGAGCGTCAATGTGGAGGACGGCCCAATCAGTGTCGTTGGAGACATCGAGTATCGAACAACATACACCAGTACTATCACGACTCTGAAAGTCATGAACTATGATTACACGAACATGCCTGTCCTAGCTGGTGACCCGGACGGATTGGTTGGCCTGAGACACTGACGAACAATCCAGGCTTCGCACTGCTAGCGAATGATCCATACTACCCACAGCCTGCTCTCTGGCCGCTCAAAGATTCGCCACCATCCGCTCTTGCCAAAGGCAGGTCGAAGCTAAAGCGGGACCATATCTGATTCGATGAAGACTTCGCAGTCGGAGTGGTAGATCTGGGCAACTCCTCGAGAAGAGCTACAGAAGGTGAGATGTTCGAAGATCTTAGAATAGTCCAATGCGAGGATGATTGCCAGGAGGAAAAAGAAGACCTCGATAAGATGGGACTTCTAGGCCTGACCGACGAAGAAGCGTTGATCTCAAGCTCAAAATCAACCATTCCTGCAATGGCTGTTGCTGCAACCACTGCGATTGAATCACTAGCCACTGACAAAGCTGAGAAAATAGTAACTCCTGCAAGTGTTTCCACTTTGAGCGGATCGATTTTGGTACCAAGTGTGACTACACACATTCATGAAGGTCCGACAGCTCTGTCGGGTAGGCAATCAAGAGACAGGAGGCATTTACAAATGCACAAGGGACTGAACGTCGGTATCAAGCGTCATGAACATACACAGCATTTGTACATGCCAATTTCTTGGTCGCCACAAGTACAGAGATAATACAAAAACAAGAATTACCTATTTCCAGCCCTATGTTAACGGTAGTAGAAGAGGGACTTTAGCGAGATTGTTCGGGATATATGCGATACAGTAAGATCCGTATGAGAGTAGACCAATTATATTATCTAAGATACTGCTTGGATGCTTAGGTAATAGTGATCCAATTTCCGTGAAAGCTTTGGCCTTGTCTGGACTTTGTTCCTCTCTTCCCTCCCTCTACGTGACATCGACAAGACAAAAGAGCAGACGGAGAGCAATGCAAACATGCCGCATGAATCGTTGATCCAGAGTCTGGGCACGTTCTATACAAAGCTCTGGCAGCTCTCTGCTATATTGAGACAACTGACATCGTCGAGCCTCCTACCAATGTCAATGTTCAAGCTGGGCAGGCAGCAGGACTCTCAGCTGATGCAGTTTCTCTGCTACAGCGACTGCCTTCATTGTCCCCAGATCTCTACGGTCGCTCAATCCTGCCAGATGGCACGCACCCAGTCTTTTACGCCGATGATAACAAGCTCGGTTGGGCCCGTCGTCCGACCCTGCAAGATGATCCTGAGATCCCGGGCACGCAATTCGTCCTGACCAACGCGAATATCTACGGCACTGCCGTCATCTACGATACCGAAACATGCCAAGTCATGTCGTGGAGACCTTTCGGCGAGCATGCAGATCGCGAGCTCAGTGACGAGACACCCTTCTCTACTGACGAAGCTCAGCCGCCAGAACGAGTTATTGGACAGTGGACCAAGAATCTCATCACGTTGGACTGGCTACCGCTTGAGAACGAGTTGATAGTTGATCCGGCCACCGACGAACTGGGAGATGCCGATACGGACCCCGACGTGCTAGCGCAGTATCAATTGCAATTCATCCAGCGAACCCTCAAAGATGTATTTCTATCTGCTGGCTGGAACGCTGAGGCTTCTGATATAGACAACGCAAAGGCCGATTTCGACCCAGAAGCTTTCCTCTCGGACAAGGAAGATTGGATGCAACGTACTCAGGACTTGCTTGATCGTGCTTACGAGGAGTCCTGGACATGGGCAGCAATTCGGGAAGCCATAGGCGGAGAGCTTGCTTCTAGCGAGAAAGCTAGGATCTTGGATAGAATGACGGCAGATGGGTGGCAGCCTAGACACCTTGAACTTTGATGTGTCTAAAACATCGCATTACTTTAGCCAGAACATTTTCTTTGCCTGACCAGCATTCCGAATGTCCAAAATCGATGATCTGTGGTGATATAGGACTGATAGACTCTATCTTCCCTTCATCTTCTCTAGGTTGTTCACTCATGCTGAGAGCGGAAGTCAGGAGGATATTATGACCGCTCTTGTCGGCAAATGCAGCCTACTTCATATTGTAACCTAGCTGTTAATTTAATGCGTACCTGAGTGCTCATCGCTCGCCTCGTTGAACATTCATTAGTCGCTCAATTAGCTGTTTATTGGTCACTCAGTTGGCTGTTTATAGGTTACTCAGATGGCTGTTCATCGGTTGCTTATCTGGTAGCTCCGTTAGTAATTCATTATGATCTTGGTTGCTTCTCCATGTGTTATGCCGTTAAGTGCTAAGTGGATCTTTCATTGATCTCCCACTTGCTTCTTCATTGAGTGCTGAATACGTCTTTGATTTACCCTCCTACTTATCGCTTAGTGGGCTCGAATATATCATGATATGAGCTACTGCCCCTCTTATCGAGTAAGTGCTCTCGAGGTTTGTGTACAACCAGACAACCGGGTAGACGCCTATCGTTCGTTCTCGTCAAGACTCCGTCACTCCCCTCTGGTCCATGTTTTGTAACCCTTCCTTCTTGCAATACCCTTGAGGGCCGTTCAAATCATCTTGTCGATATCAGAACAGGTCTGTGACTCAGCAGCCTTGGTAGTCGCTACACTGGATTCCGTTTTGGATACTCTCACAGCGCCAGGTGCAACACTGTCACTACCGGATGCGTCCGTGACATCAGGCTTGTTTGCAATGGGCGATGCAGTCGTCTCGCCCAGTGACGCCCTGGCAAATGCTCCAGGACGCAGACAGCTCTTCACATCAGTAGATTTCGAAGTGATTGTCTTTGATGCCTCTGTCTGTCTCGCAGCGCCGCCGTTCCTCTCCACACTCGCCGCCACTTCCAAATTATCCTCAGCAGTGAGCTCACTGACAGCCGGCTGGGATAATCGAACCACAGCTCTGAATCTCGCCGCAGCATTAAGGTCTGCATGCGAGAGATGCGTCCTCGAGAGATCAGAGTAGCCAGTGCGGAGGTAAGGAGGCATGTATCTCGACTTAGGAATACTGATCATATTGCCCGTCCATGGCGAGATTGTCGCTGACGACGTTGCTACTCCAGCTTTTGTCGAGGATACCGGGGTGGACGTAGCAGAAACCGCGGTGATTGGTTTGATAGGGAATCTGAGGAGGGGCGTGGCTGCATATTGGGTGCTGGAAAATCCGCCGTGGAAGAGATGATATGGTGGCATTGTGGATCCCCTCGAGAATGTGACAGCGTTTGTGATAGTAATGCTTGGACTGTGTAGCGGGAAGAGAGGCTCTGAAGTGTGGTGGGCAGGAATTTAGGGAGGGGTAGATGAGGAAAGCAAACATTTTTTACCACGGCTGAAGCAATCTCTGCAACAAGTTCCGGCGAATCAGCTCTGGCTCTGTATTTTTTAACCAATCGACGAACCAGTAGCATGCTTTGAGATACTGTACTATGTGGCCGAGAAGCGTCAACGCTTAGTTCTACAACAGAGCTGATAGGTCAGTCGAAGTCAGGCATCCTGATAAAGGGTACTCTGGGGAAAGTCAAAACACGGCAGGCGCATCAAGATCGTCAGTAGACGATAGCCTTTCTTTTTCGTGGCTCACGACGAGGTAGCTTCCGCCAAAGATCTGAACACTTTCTTGCCCGACTCGTCCAGTCTATCCATCTTGAAGATGACTTGTACAAGTTCCACAAGGTGTCTGACTCTCAGCCCACTATCTTGATGTCTTCTCGACTGGACGCCATTCAACATATCCTCGATGCGATCCTTGGCGCTTTCAAAGTCCTGAACATAGTGTAAAATGTTCTTCCGATCCCACTTCAGACTATTGTCCAGCCTTGGCCTAGTCGCCACCACTCTATTATGTCTGTCTCACATCAGCTTGACTTAACCCACAAAGACGTATAGGAGAGATACATCCTCTTTGGATAGAGAACGAGAAGAAATAGGTAAGATATAAATAGAGAAGGGACATACCGTCGTCTGTCCTCCAGCCAAACAATATCGACCAGCAAAGCTCCCGCCACTGTGATCCTCAAATCCTGCACACTTCCTGTAATCTCATCGTTCAGCACGAGCACCCATTTCAAAAACGCCTTCAGATCCTTGAGTTCATGGATATCTATGATGAAGGTATTGCCACCAAAGAAGACAGGCAAGGTCTCGAACCTCATTTGACGATTCGTCTGAAGTAAGCCTGAATACTTGAGTGCGGAGGTGTCGTGCCCATAGTCACGGCCGATAATATAAGGGTGCTGTTTTGGTAGGGCTAAATCGTAAATTTCTAGTCTGATCTCTGGCGGAAGGTGGAAGAAGGTGACGGCTTGACCAGGTTGCCATAATTTTGTGCGCAATCTGTGTTTGGAGTCCGCGATCGACGTCTTTGAAATTGTCAACAACCTGTGTATCCATGATGTCTTGAAAGAAACATAGTCCGATACCTTTTCAGACCTAATATCAGCCTCGCCAATACATCCTGACTGTGATGACTCTGCCAAGTGGACAGCAAGTATCTTGCTCAAATGAGTGAGCAAAAAAGCACAAGCCAGAGTCGTAATTGTAACAAAGAACATAGATGCTATATCCATTGCGAAAAGCATCATCAATGCATCCACAGCAAACGCCGCTTGTCAAGTAGTGCCGGTGATTAAATGGTTGCCTTGGCTGAATAGTTGTCCTTTGTGGACATCCACGTGAGGCTTGTTAGGCAAGCTTATATGGATCGCTTATACACACTTAGAGCCGTCGATGAACCAAAGTGGGACAAGGTCAAAGTATTGGTCATGTCTGTATTTCTGCAAACATGCCGTGGTTGCTTGTCGTGCTTGCTAAGCATGAAGTGTGAGCTGTCCCACGTTTCAGGGCCGGCAAAGCTGGGCATCCGCTACCGAGCGAAACGGACCGCTTAATGTTCGACTTCAACAACATTGATCAATCGTGTCGGCAAGAGTCTCACGAGGTCGGAGAAACATGATGGGTAGATTAAGAACAAAGTGCTCCATTATTCATAGTCCAAACCGATGATATTGAATACCATAGAGAAATGAAATTCTCTTTGATCCTTGGCACTACCAGTCCGCTACTAATGCATTATTTCCCGCTTTCGCCTGCTATGCACACTTTCAAAGCACCTTGCCCTTCACTCAATGGCAACCAAAAGTAAAGTACCTCTAAAAGCGCCCAATCCAGTCCGGTCCAACCCAGCCTAGCAAACAATCGTATCCAAAGCGAAGCCATAGCTTGCCCCGATGTTCCATCAAAGGTCCCATCCGCCCATTGTGCCTGCCTGAATCCAGTCCCGCGACAATATGAGAGAGACGAGAAAGAAAGACAAAAGTTTGTTGGCCAGGATAGAAACACAAGGAAAGAAGGAAATGTAGCTAAAAAGGAGAGAAAATGAAAGGCGCTTGCTAGCTCGCTTGCTGCCTTGTGTGTGTGTTCATGAATTCGTTGGTGGTGTGAAGGTCCTAACTGTCGCTTTGCGCCGAGTATCGACACAAGCATGTCATCACTGGTACTGTTCAGGGCCGCGATCTCGAGGCTGCCAGCTGAGACTGTCTCCACCAGAGTACGGGGAGTCGGCGTACCATGAACGGCTAGTCTTGTAGACAAGCTTGTAAGTCTCGCGCCGGGTCTGCCGAGTCCACGAGGCTAAACATCGTGAGATCGCAGACCATGATCGTATATTGGACAGTATCAGACCATCTAGCTGGAACCATAGGAAGAATCTATGGTCCAGTATTAGCGAAAGGCCTCATTCCCTAGTATCGCTTATGGCGTATATATTGCGGAAGATTTGGCATCGCCGTGAGACTGATTATATATGCGACGTGGTAGTGGCTTGATGACTGGAATCTGGAAATGGTTCCACTTCACCTGTGTACAGTCTCGATCTTATCAAGTCCAGCCATTGCGAGTGCCCCGATCACTAAGACTGTGATAGTAGGACCCCAGTACCATGCGTACGCTCTCATTGCCGCGCCTTGTTGTTTCGCATTGTAGTTGGCCCCCACATTGACAGCAATAGCGTCTTCCGTTTCCTGCTGACCATCGCCTGAAGAGCACGCATTTGGTGCATGCTGAGCGAGAAGTTGACGAAGCAAAAGGGCATGTTGAGAGGTCAGCATCTGGTCGCCCTGGACGCCTGCCTTTTCCAAAAGAGCTGCGACGCTGATAGCGTCCTTAGTTGGCACCAGAGCATGACCGTTGGAGATTAAGGAGTCAGCTTGGTCAGGATCGGAACCGGTTTCTCGGCTAGTACGAGATCGTGAACGTCTTCGCTCGGCTCTGGCATGGTCTTTGCGCTTCTGCTCGACCATCTCGGCCAACGTCTGACGGACTTCATCTCGCTCGGACTCGGCTATTTCGGCCCGGCGACGATATGCTTCCATGTGCTGCTTCATTTCGTCCATGGTGGCTCTAAGACGATCCAGCTGAATTTGCAGATTTGGAGACTCTTCTTCTACACTGCGAGTCTGGGCTTCTGTCTCTGAGCCAGCGCTTCCAGGGATCGGGATAGGCTCAGAGCCAAGTGGATCCATCGAGTCTGCCTGAGATGCAGTCTCGAGCTTCTGAGCCCGCTCTTCGGCATTCTCACGAGCGCAGCGCTCATTCTGCAGCTCAGTCTCGAGGATCTTGACGCGGTCCTCTAGACTAGGAATCTGGTCTTTCGCAAGTTTGAGCTCCTGGGTGAGAATGAGAAGCGCTTGTGAATGATCAGGGCGAGTCGGCGATCCATTGGAGGCCATGTTGGGTCGTGTAGTGTCCGCACGAAGGAGTAAGGGTTGAATAACAGGGTCGGCGAGGGCCTTTGCCACATCAGGCTTCTCTGGTAGAGGTTGCTGTGGTGGTGGTGCTGGAGGTTCGGAGAAAGGAGATTTCAAGTCAGACTTCGATTTGACAGGTGAGGGTCTGAGGCTCTTTTCTGCCTTGTTGTCCTTGTCGGCTTTCTTTGGCTCGCCACTCAACAATGCCTCAAGACACTGCTTGCTCCTAGAAAGATCTTGAGATTGCGCTTTAGCGAGATTGAGCTCCCGCTGAAGAGATGATTAGTAGTTGTCTTAGCGGAGACACATGGCAAACTTACGTTGAGCCTCTTCACAATGCTCTCTGTGGTGATTGGCGTATACAAAGTACGAGCCTGCTGGTATTGCGAACCGGGGTTCATCTCTCTCCCTGACATGACGGCAGCCAGAGCGTTCATCTTGGCGTTCTGAGCGGCAGACTGGCTACCATTGCGCTTGAGGGACGGAGGCATCTGCATACCTCCCGACTGTTCGAGCTCAGACATGTTCATCTCGGGGGCGTAGATACCGGCATGTTCCACACGCGCAGCGACTTTGTGATGCACGACAGTCTTCTGGTCCTCGCTGACAATATCAATACCAAGTTCCAACACGTCCTGCTCTTGCAAAGGATGGGGTTCAGATTCCTTGTTTTCTGGAGACAGCCGCTGTCCATTGACGAAGGTGCCGTTCGAAGATTTGACATCTCTTATGAAGACCCGGCCGCTATTGCGCTCAGCCCAGATCTCGGCGTGCTGTCGGGAAAGAACTTTTGAGTCGAAAAAGGCGTTGGATGGAGTAGGAGCAGTCTTTTGATTTGTCTGGCGGCCAATGCGCAGAACGTCCGGGTAGAAAGGCACGGTGATGGTTTTGCGTTCAAAGGTTCCGTTCATGGGGAGAAGATGAAGTATTGCGGTTGGCTCTGCGGCAGGGTTGCCATTGCGAATGGTTCCATTCTGCTGGACTTGCCCGTTGGCCATTTGCTGCGAGGGAAGCATGGGCGCGTGTAGGGCCGACACCGCAGATGCAGCAGAAGGACCCGAAGAGGCGGAAGAGACAGGCTGAGGGCGGGCTGTAGACAGACCGGCAGTAGCTTCTGCCTTGCCTGTGGGTGGGACAAAGATCTGCCTGCCCTTTTTGCGAGTGGTGAAGTTGGCAGAGTCGGGTAGTTGGCCGTTGGCAGGGAGTGTAGATGCTACCGAGAGGGTGGGGGTGGAAGAGGCAGAAGAGTTCAGCGAGGTACTCGAATTTGACCGTTGGGCCGTCTTGCGAGGTTGCTGACTGTTGGGCATGTTCAGAGCACGCGTCAGATCCTCGTGTGATAGGCCGTTCAAGCTGTTGCTGCTACTCCATCCTGTCCGGGAAGGCTGCTGAAATGTAATGGGAGGAGCGACTGCCGTCATTGGAAACGACGGTAGGGCTTGGCCAGGAACAATGCTCAGAGAAGAATGAGCAACAGATTATGGTCGGAAAAAGGTGGCAGTTCTTGCAGGCAAGCACTGCAGTCGGCTAAGGGGGTCGACGAAGCTGTTGGCCTTGAACCACGGTCGCAGTCGCGATCGTAGAGGTAAATGTTACAAATAACAGGTAGGCATGCAAGGGTTGAGCTGTAACTATGGAAGAATCCAGAATGCCTAAGGGTATGTGTTTATACGGGCGAGGGAGAAGAAGAGGCAAGAAGTCGTGTCCGCTGAAATTAATCGATCGCTGGCAGCTGTCGTGTGCTGTTCATTTCCTGGTCGACGGCCGCAACTCTCGTCCTCCAGTGGCCAGAAGGCACGTCTGTTGGACCCAGAGGACGTACGGACTATACTGACAGTGAATGCGGAAGGTGCTCTGACTCGGTGGGCGTGAAATGACAGAGCAAAAGCGTCACCACAGTTGGTCAAGCGGCGCCGTTCCAAAGGAGACGCTCGCGACAGGACGTCCAAACGACCGCTGAGGCGCGTGCACAGACTGATGAATCTCGCTGCCGCGGTTGACGACAGCCCTGTGCTGATGAGCCCTGAATGCTATTGGCCTTGACGATTGAGGCACTCCGATATCATGCATTCGCTCTCGGTGTGCTTTGATTGCAACTCTGCAGCAGAATATGCAGGGAGTAAGAGTGTTTCCAAGGTCCACAACAAACATCATCTGCAGTGTTCCACACATGCCGACCCGAAAGTGGAGTGCGGCTGGTCTAACCAGGATCCATCGCCATCATGTATCACGTGATCCAGCATCGTCATCGGGCATAAGGTAATACAAAGCCGAGCTCCGCGAATACTTTGGTGCCATCTGGAAGCTGTCTGCTAGAAGTGGAGAGATATATATCAACATCTGAAAGTCTGACTCGCAAACCCGCTCAGACATACACATTGTACTATCTAGACCTTTGATTAGACAGTATGCCCATCCCTGCAGGAGTACAGGTCGGTCATGGACCATCCACTTTTGACAAACGTACATTACCCGACAGTCCACATTTTTGCCTTGCGCCAATTGCTAATGCTGAGCAGTGAAGATGGGTGCCATGATGGGAGGCAGTACGTTGCATTCACAAATGATGCCTTCTGTTGCATACTTATATAGTCTCAAGGCGTCGGTCTCATAATAGGTTTCATCTTCGGCGCAACCAACATTATCCGATTCGGCGCTGGTCCTAATGGCCCGCTAAGAACCTTGGGCCAGTACATGATGGGCTCTGCTGCGACATTTGGGTAAGTAAAGAGAAATAGTAAGGCGCAGGATGTGGAAGACAAGGCTAAGCATACAATAGCTTCTTTATGGGTATTGGCTCTACCATCCGCACAGAGGGCTCTCCCATGGCCACCGAGGCTTGGGCAAAGGCCTACGCACAGAACCGCCCCGTCATCTTGCCCCGCCATTTCCCAAGGAAGATCCAGGAGCCTGTCACCCGCTCATGAGGGATCCGTCCAATTGCAGGATTGCAGATGGTACCATTAAGCGCCTGCCCGGCGCCTGGGGATGTGGGGTTGGTTGGTGTATGATAGAAGGAGGAGCAGGCGCAGCAAGAGAAACATGCGTATTGAGGACAGACGACAGAGGCTGAGTGAAAACAAGCCCGGTTTAGGCTGCAAAAGAGCGGCGATACGATCGCAGTGAATGAATGTTCTACATCTGAACCATGGTAAGACGTCCTATCAGGCATCTTCTCTCAATTGTTCCAAGTCGCTACAAATGGGGCCATGTGATAATGCCAGCACGAGCGTTACCTTATTCTTGGCGGTTGCTGCCTGGTTTGGCCAATCTATCAGAAGCAAACCACCGTTCCTTCCTAAATTGTGTCATTTTCTCGACACTGCCACAATAACAATAACAACGCGAGTCGCGCGCTCGTGGGATAAGATCTTCCCCTCCCGCCTCATCTCTTTACCTCTTCCTCAACAAGTATCTGTTCACGCTCTCGACCACACCTTCGCGGTGGTGACGACCATGCCTGAATTGTTCAGCTTAAATGCTGAAGGCCTGGAGAGCCTTTTGAAGAGTATTCTGACTGAACAGAATGCAACGAAAATCTTGCAGCAAGAGATCTTGAAATGCATCAAACATGTCGGCCAGCAAGGCGAGGAACACTTTACGGAGCTTAAGCAAGCCTTGGCTTATCAAAATGAACGCCTACCTAACAAAATTAAAGATTTTAATGCCAGCTCCTCACTACAGTCGTCATCGGTGTCAGACATTCGATTGGTCTCCGAGAACTCTCGACAGTCTCGAAGTGAGGGAAATTCTGAGTTTGAGATGCATGATGTTACCGCCATTGGACATGCCAATGTGGCTCCTGGTACACTATCCAGTGCTAACACTAGCTTCACCTTGCAGGGCGAGTCACTTGATGGCGATGAGATTGCCATGTCAATTGATGAGCCAATGAGTGCTATGGATGATGGCGCTCAGAGTGGTACCACTTTCAACCCTATGTATCACGCACGAGGCCAACAGGCAAACATGCGCCATAAAAACGCAGTCGACGAAGAAGCCAACTATTCCTCGGTGAAGCAATTCAGTGCCAGTGTCTCGACAAAGCATCGTGATACTCACAGATATAGGCCTTACAAAGCTACAGGGAGACCTTCCAAGCCTCTGAGAAACCCAGTTCAGAGTGTCGCCAATGCGGGTCAAACATCGCGCCAGGCTATACACTCTATCAGGGGCAACTTCTCCTGCCTCACTCAGTTCAGTAAGCAATACTCGGATGCAGAGCATGTAGATGGTCCAGACACTCAAGTCTCACTTCGCTCCGATCTACCTGCAATGCAGAATGTCCCGACAACGACTGAAGGATTTGGGCAGCTTGCGGACGGACAGAAACAGATATCCTTCGACGAACCGCTCGACCAGGGTCATGGCCGGGTGAGGAGCAGAAAAATCATCAACAAAGAACTCAGATGGTTGCAGGCCCAGTCTGAACAAGCTGGAATCAGTTCAGACATCGAAGGGGTCAGTCGCCATCGAGCGACCACGGTTCGCCGATCCCAGAGCAAGACTGGCGACATTGCTGGAAACAGACCCCCTTCAGTCACTTATGCAAGTGCTGATCAGGAAGCTCTGATACAGGCCAGTCCATTCGACCAGGATGACCATGACCTAAAGGCTGTGAATGAGAGTTCACCAAGCACTCCTGTCAGCGTGAACGAGCAAAGCGACCTTCCTCCTGCTAATTCTGCCTCTGGCAAGAACAAAAACTCTTCCGAGCCCATGCTCAAAACCCAACTCTCCCCTGATGACCAAGAAATTGCCCAAGTTCGCACACGCAGGTATGTACCACCATCATCCCATTTCTCGTTCCTCTTTCCAGTAAAAACAAAACTAACATGCCAGAAAATCCAGATCAGGCAGACAACGCTCAATCCCCAAGATCCCACCAGGCATGACCAGAACACCAGACTTCAACAGCTTGAGCACTCGCAGGGAGTATGGGCTCTGATGATGGTCATCTCTGGGCCACGGGCTCTGTCAGCAGCCTTGTCCCTTCAGGGACTAGCCCTTCGCTGCGGATTTTGAACAAACGCGACCTCGTGTCCGCTTTACTGATATACATCAAAAGAAAGGAAGATGGATGTCAAAGCTCTCAAGAAGAGTTTCTCTTGTCGAATCTTTTTGGTTACAAAGGCGTGGAAGACGGTTCTGGAAAGCATTGCTGGCACAGTGACAACGAGGATGTATCGTATCCTCCAGGACATTCTGTTGTCTATCTTGAGACTAGACCAACCAGGTAGATTGAAAGCCTAGCCGCTAATTTCCGCCATCGCCTAGTGTAATTATTGCTTCCAATATCAGAGTTTCACTATACTTTCTTTGCCCTGCCCAGCGCTTGCTACTTTCACGACTTTCGTTGTCACACGAAGCAGTAGATGGCCGTTTGAGATCGTCGTCTTTACCAGCAATGAATGCCTCACAAAACATTGTCCATGTCCATATGAAACCAGGCATGGAAGAATAGCAAGCACATATACGTTAGCAAAACTCACCATATATCCATTTCTTCTCGATTTTCGTCGTTTTTCATAAGTGCCTTTCTTTCCCTTCTTGCCCTCTTCTTTTCTGACTAGTTGACTATTCATCTGAATTCACCGATTTTCAGTCAATGAAAAAGAACAAGGCATCTTGATGGAATGGCGGAGAGACTCTACACGAACATGGAATATCATGTACAGGAAAAAAGGATAGGAATGAACAGAAGTTTTCTTTTTTTTTTTTCCCTCCTTCCTCTAATCACTACTCGCAACGCCCATCTCAAGGCTTTGCCTGTTGTCTTACTACTTCCTCCCCTATCGGAGCCTATACTCTTCTCACTCATATCTTCTATCTTACCCAGCCCGCATTTCCACACTTCCTACGGCCTGCCCCCTTTCTCCTCTCCTTGCCCCTTCCCTCCCCTGGGCTCCTGTAGCCTCCCCTTCCTTCTTTCACATTTCGAAACGCCGTGGTGGCACCGCACGCCGCTTTCTCGCGGACACATAGTAGCGGCATTGCCTAGAATACAGCTCGCTCGTTTCTTTCAAATCGCGGATCCAAGGTTTGCAAATGTCGTGTGCTTTGCATTCTCCATGTTTTCTCAACCCTTGATGCGCTCGTATAACAGAATATACGCAACCTTGTTGTCTCGTACACCACTACCGACCTTGGCCGAGGCTGGCGTGCTACGTCCACTAGACTTGTCCTTTTTGTCCTGTCCAGCAGCGGCAGAACTCCATTTCTTGGCCACGCCGCCAGAGCCGTTGACTTCGTTCCACGACTGCACACTTGCGGCGTCGTCGTCGCCATTTCCGTCGAGGCCCTCGAAAAGGTTGCGTTTACTGCCTGGTTGGTCATTGGCGTGCTGTTCGAGAGCACGAGCGAGCGTCCTCGGGTCTTCCTCCGAGCCGCCTTCAGCAACGTCTTCGGCGCGGATGCGACGAATGACGGTATCATCTATGCGAGCCCATTCGCGCTCGTCCTGGCGCAGGATATCGACTGTGTAATGACCTCCTGCAGCGCTCTTGCCGTGGTGGTAGACGACGGAAATGAGGCGGTATTTTGGCTCTCCACTGATACCCATGGCACCACGCTTGGCGGGTGCAAAGACCTCCTTTGGGATCTCAAGCTGCAGAGGGTAGCCAACCTTTTTCCAGATCTTCTGTGTGCCGCCCGTGTTGTCATATTGGAAGCGCTTGAGGTGAAGGATTAGTATGGGTGGTAGTGACTCTATGAAGACTTGCTTCACAGCCTTGCCATCCCTGCTGCCAACTCCGGTGATAGTCTCGGGCTTTGTGATTGCGCGAAGAGCATCTGTAATGTTGTTGATTTGAGGAGCGCCAATATCCAATTGGAGGGGTTGGTAGGGTTCAAGAGTCACGGAGTTTTTCTGTCCAGGCACACGAAGTTCACTTCTGAGTTGACCACCGAAGATCCTGGTAACAGGCGAGGGTGAGCTGTTGAGGTCACCAGATTCGCGTGTAATAGCAGCCTTTTGCTTGGGGCCGACTTCGAGCCACCCATTGTCCGTAGTTGGTGAATCTGCGCTAGGAGACTTTGTTTGGTCTGCACTGGTGGCCTCGGACTGTGCCCGGATGATTGCGGCACACTCGTCGTGCATGCCGGCAAGGAGGAAGCCAAGGAACTCTTCGGCATCTTGTTGGTGGCCGCGCTGACGACGAGTCAGTGACGTCGCAGACGAAATCGATTTATTGTACTCACAGTCATGCTAGAGAAACGAGGCAGTCTCTTGATTACATCATAAACATATTCCGGAATGATTGGCTCGCCAAAATGTTCCAATTCATCCTGCTTGAGGCGCATGCGTAGCTTTTCCGAAGACTCTGCGCTGTCTAAGATTTTGAATTCCCTCATGAACATAATCCTTGAAGTGGTGTAAGTGACTGGCAAAGGAGGAATGACGAGATAATACATACATGGCATCAACAAGAGGGGTATCACTTTTGAAGGAATGTGCAGCTCGCTTGCTGACTTGATCCAAGAAATTGTAAAAAGGAGTACAAAATACAAGTATTTGAAGAATCTGAGGATGTTAGCATGGGAGAGAGGGGTAAGTTGAAAGGCAAGGAAACGTACAGAATTCATGTAGCACATGTTGCCGGTGTTTACAAGGCCTCTGGGTTCCAGAAAGGCAATCTTCTCGTCCTGGTCGACGTTATACTGCTTGAGCGCTTCGGCGACAGATCCGGCTCTTGATGTGCTGTTCCCGTTGGACGTGGCAGCTCCATTGACAACAGCAGATGCAGCGGCAGCACCAGCATTCTTTGCACGGACGAGATCGGCCCATGATTTGGGGGCAGCCGGCTTAGGTGGGGAAGCCACTGGAGCTGACTCCGGAGCAGAAGAGGCGTCATCTGTTTTGGAAGAAGCTGCAGGGGCTTGAGCTGAGGGAGCATCTGCGGGTGCAGGAGGTGTAGCAGGAGCACCAGGCGATGATGTCTTTGGCCTTGTGGATGGAATGTTGGGCACTACGGGTATGATAGGCATGGCAGTCCTGGTGTTTCTCCGTGCGCGTGTCTGTGGGGGCGTCTCGGTCTGCGGAGGGGCCATCTTGGATCCATCTTGATCAACGACTGGACTAACTGGCGCAGGGGCGAATTCGGCTTCAGATGGCACCACTCGTGGGGTTGCAGGCGTGTTTTGGTCTTGGGTAGATTCAGCAGCAATTGGATCGGTATTGGACGGCGCAGGCTCGGTGGTGTCCGGGGCGAAGTCGACGAATTCTCTTGAGGGCAGGGCGACCGAGTCATTTTGCTGCAGCAGTTCTTGTCTTTTTCTCCGTCTCTTTAATGCTTTGGCGGGAAAGGTTTCGTCGGGGCGGGATAACCAGGGAAGCTTTTGCTGGTCAGTTTCTTGAAATGATTGCAGTGAAGGTGGTGATCAAAGAGGAGCGGCGATCAGGTAGATTGGTGAGACGGCAACTTACAGGAGGGTAAAAAGGAAAGCGCCGAGATGGTGGTGGCGGAGATGATGAATATGGGGCGACAACTGAAGACGAGCGCCGCGACGTGGGTGCTGGCGGGTTTGACGACTGCACCGAGTCTGGCCTAGGTGGCGAAGGGAACGAATTGTAGACGGTGCTGGCTGGGGTCAGAGGCGTATGTGCCACGGGCGCCGGTGACTGCTCTGGTGGAGGTGGAGGCATATATGGCAGGGGAGCATGTCGCGTGACGGGCGTCATGGGTGGAGGCTGCGGCGCCATGTGCGAGCTGACTATCATGGGCGACATGGGCGACCTCGGGGGGTACTGCGGCGGTGGCATTGGGTAGGCAGGCACAAAGGGCTGCTGCTGCCATCTCGGTGCTGCAGCATATGCCATGTGGGCGGCCGGGTGCGAGTAGTAGGCGCCATGGCCGTAGTGCGCCGCATACGGGTTGTGGTTGTGATTGTGGTTGTGCATGGGGCCGGGCGAGTGGGCCATGGCGCCGTGGAAGTGGTTATGGGGGTGATTGTGAGAGTTGTGGTACTCCTGCTGGCGGCGCGAGGGCTGCTGGTGTGTGGCATTCATGTGTGGCCCTGCCGGCAGATGATGGTTCATCATGCCGGCGGTCTATCGTCACGTTTGGTCGGCGCAGGTCGAGGCGCGTCCTAGACCTACAGGTGCCGTCCAATCGTCTGCCTGACTGCGTCGAGTTTGGTTGTTGAGCAGTGCAACACCTTGGGCAGTAGACGGATGACAAAGCTCTCTGGCTATGTGCACTGGAGAACTAGATCTCGCAAGTGGTCAAGGCGTTGTCCCGAAGCTTCTTCTTCTCATCATGACCTAAGCTCTGCTTTATTACCCTGTGATGATAATAATAATAATAATAAATACATTACTCTTCAATCAGAGGGTCATTGTCATGGGTGAGTAGATGGTAATTAATGATTAATAGTATGCATTGTCACACGCTCATCGATGCAGCCTCTTTCTGCTTCTCCATACGTTTATCATCAAATTCGTGAAATCAGTAGAAAAGCACGCCGCAGCTCCACCAAATGTCTGGCCTTGGCGTCATTGTCCCGCGCCGCTCTCTTGTCATCTACCGTACCTCCAACCCCCGGCCTGCTCGATTCACAAAAATACTCATTCAATCACCCTTTCTCCCCGCACATCTACGTCGAAGATGGCAACCAAGAAGGATATGCGGAGGGAAGACCTCGGTACGCTTCCAATAAGCTGGGATGCCCACCTGTTCTTCAATTGACCCTCGTACAGTTGTCCCTTACATGGAGCCTGCCACTAAGAGCGAATCCGCCGACATCACCAGTATGCCTCTCCGTATAGCTCGCCCAGTCCATCATACTTACACTATGTCTTAGGTGCCTTCAGCAGCACTCTTCCCATGGCTGCTGTAAGCTCTTCATCCCCCTCATCCTCCATATCATGTGACTTTACTGATTCATTGGGACAGATCTTCACCAGGAACAAGTCAGTCGCTCGACAAAGTCTATTCTATCAACGAACTATGGACGTTATGCTAATCTTCACCGCTTTCGCAGGATGATTGGATGGTAATTTGACACCAATTTTCCTCTCAATCCCACTATTAATCACCACTAGGTTGGCTGTCGTCTTTGCCGTTCAAAGCTGGTTGGCTGAGACCCCTGAGTCAAAGAAGGCCGCTTCCACTCCAGGCATCTTCTCTGTTGGCATGGCTCGTACGTACCCCTCTTTGTCATGATCTTCGTGACAACCTTTTGACCATCCTCAATAGTCATGTCTGTTGGTGTTGCCTATATGCCGCTGTTCATGCCTCCTGCACCTGGAGCCGTCGGCACTGGCACCGAGGCACCTGCTGCTGTCCCAACTCCGTAGTCTCAAAATTACACATAGTCTTGTACATCTGTTACTATTTGTATGCGATATAGTTCCGCATTATCCACCCAGTCTTTGGCTGTAGTCAATGGTCGAAAATTACACTTCTCCGACGTCGTTGCTTGGCGACTCGGCTTCTGTTGCAGATCTCATGTTCACTGGAGATTGCCTGACCACGTGCATGGTGTAGCCTTTCTGCTTCGAACAGACTTGTCGCAAGTTTTCGAAGTCAGGTCTTTTCGTGGTCCCGAGCTTGCCCGCTCTCCAATACCCTTTTCGTGGATGAACATGTGCAGGAGAGAGACGCCAATGCCGCGTTTGTCGCTGCTGGCAACCTCTACATCCAGGTCCGGGCTCACTCGCCGAGACAACGGCACAAATGTATCTTATTGCAGTACTTTTGTACCTGTACACCCACGCCTTCAATTCCCTTTTGCCTTTTGCGGGGACGTCAGGGAACGGCGGCTGTCCTAGTGTCGTCTGCATTAATCCCCGGCAACGCTTGTGCGGCACAACTTTTAGCCATTTTCTGCATTCCCTCTACTTTTCAAAAAGCGAGACTGCATAGCGTTGAATCAATGAGATTGTGTGCTCTGCTGAGAACCGAGAACGAGCAGAGCCGGTGTTGAACGGAAGCCTCACACTTCACCATCTCGGACCGAAATAGCGGCGGAAATGATGAGTCTGGGTGGACACAGCACTCGAAGTGTAATCAACGAGGGATGAGGTAACAAGATAATGTCTTTCCGTGCTTCCCCTTGGGCTATCGCACCAGACAAAAAGCTTGGCACAGAACCTATCTCTTGCCTAATCAGAGCGGAGACGGAAATGGGTGGCACGGGCGGTCCGACGGTGTTGGAAAAGCTGGGGTTCGCAAAAACAAAGTACAAATCCCGACGGCTATCGGGTAATTCGTTGAACGTTATCTCAGCACTTGGGGGCCAGCCAGGTGTAGTGTCAGCCAAGAAACCGCAATGCTCGGAATCAGGTGGCATCAGATGCTCTCAGCTTGTCGTTGCTTGCGTCTTTACGGCTGATCTGCCAACCTCACATGCCCATTCCCAATCACGCCTTGCACGCCTCTCTCCTGCATATTCTCGTTCCTGGCCTGCAGCGACTTGTACTCCTATCTGCTGCAGCATTCCGCTCTCACTCTACCTCGCCGTGCAACTTGAGATACCTTACACTATCCTTCCCCACGTTTCCGTCACTGGTCGCACTGCTACGCCAACGTTCAATCGGCGGGCCTACCTTACTTTCGTGGTCTAGTGCCGATACAATAATCCATATCATAGCATACCCAGTAGTCCGGCACCCACCATCGCCATCTTGTCGTCGTCTGCCCCCGACATGGCATCATAAAACGACTACTCCCGCCTTCGCAATGCTCCGACCATCTTGTCCATCTCCAGTGCGATGATACCTCGACCTCAGGCCGGTACGCAGAGACCCCCTCCGCCGCAGCGTGTCTCTAGCACCGGCCCCCATCGTCCACTCAATCGCCCTGCTCTCCCTTCCAAACTCAGCAATGTCAGTAATGTCCGGTCTGCCGCACAGCATGCGAGTGCCAGTACTGTCCACGCTCGCCCGCAACTCCCCATCATCAAGCAAGAGACGGTCGCTGTGAAGCCTGGAGCTATTGACACGGACATGGATGAAGAGATACATAGCGGTAATGAAGCCTCATCCGTCAGCGTCAAGGCATATTCCGCCACCAGTCACCTTGCGGATGGACAATCACCACGGCCTTGGGAAACCACTACCTTGCCTCCGCCAACTCCCCAGCAGTCACAACCTGTCAAGAGCGAGCCCCTACCCTTGCCGTCCAGACCCTCTTTTCTGGCAGAGCCGGTGAAGCGTTCGTCACAGCCGTCCAGTGCTGTCTCTCGTGAAAAGAGGGATCCCGCACGGAGATCAAGTGGCCTCCGCGCTCCCGCCGTAGCTACACCTCTTCCACGTGGCAAAGTCGCCGACTTCTTCCCCTGGACTGGAATCGCTGGTGCACATCCGGAAGATGTCATGAACGAACTATCTGTTAGAAGCGGTGGCAACGATAAAGGCGTCGGCCCTGGATGTCCCCCTTCCGCCGCCGAGTCCAACACTGCTAGACCAAGCCTCTGGCCAACTCTGAAGAGTAAACAGGGCATGCACATCTTGTCCAACCTATTCTGTCAGGTCATGGACAAACGCCAACAAATGGGTCGCTGCACGGCTCCTTCCACATTCAAACCTCCGCCAAGAGTTACCCTCACAGACTCGAAGAGGGAGGCCTGGCTCAAAGATCTCGCCAACCCCGACGTTCCGCTGAGGAGGCTGAGCAGGACCATCCCGCATGGCATCAGAGGTAGGGTCCTCCTCGATCACTGCATCACAAAAGACATTCCCATCGCTCGCGCTATCTGGCTGTCCAAATGCGTCGGCGCCAATGAGATTCGCGCTTTCAAACGAAAAGGTGTCAGTGGACCTTCGGCGCTCGCAGGTGAAGCCAAGTGGATCAGAGAGTGGACCATCTGTGTTGAACAATTCATCGAAGCTGTCATAGGAGAATGCGGCCAGCCAGGATGGAGTAAAAAGATGAACTATGCGATTCGCCTGGCGACCTACTTCTTCTCCGAGCACCTTTTGGACGCTGAATACTACATTGACTGGCTCCTTTCTTCTCTCGCTGCTGCGTCTACAGAACGGTTACCGATCTGGGTCTTGTTGACCCAGGTATACTGGAAGCACTTGATCTCCCAGCGAAAACGTGGTCGGAAACTGGCAGAGGCTTTCATTACACATGCGCTCCACCTTGAAACTCTTGGGCTTCCGTCAAATGCTCCTCTCCTGGCCCGCATCCAACAGTTAGTCTCCATTCTTGCCATTGCTCATCAAGGATGTCTTGTGATGCCGAAAACCTGGAACGAGTATGCGACCACTTTTGAGCACATTGCATCGCTCGACAAATTTGCAAATGCAAAAGCCGCCATGGCTCACGCACGAAAACGCAACCTTCGCATTATTGGGAGCTCTAGATCTGCCACTTCTTCATCACAAAGTCATGCGAAGCAAGCAACCATCGATATCCTTGACAGAGTAGGACTTGAGGGGCAGGTACCTTCAGAAGTCCTTCCTCACACTTCTTACCTACTCAACGGCCAACCCGTTCTCGGTGTTGTGCTCGAGTGGGCTACTTCTCGACATCGCCAAGGGCTCGCCCGAGTATATTTGGCTGCAAGAATTTTGCGGCTATGGAACATAACCGGAGCCGATACAGATAGTCTCATATTGGACATGTTGGAGCTCTCTAGCTCTGATCCCAGTATCGACACCAAACCTCTGCATGCGATCGTTGCTCTCCTGGCCCGCTCAGGACATTTTTCGGTGGGCAAATATCTTCAGTGGTTGATCTCAATCGGAGCTTTGTCTGGTATACCAGCTGTCTCGAACGACGCACATCTATTGCTCGAGCTACCCACTGGTCATCTTCAGCCTCATGTCCTGAATCTTCGACGGACCATACTGAGCCGAATTGGTTATGGCATTCAGTCCGAGGCACAAGACGTAGAAGGGTACAAGGCGTACATTTCGACACTTTTCCGTGCAGTGTCTTTGAGCTCGCCGAGAAGCGAAAGACACACTCCACCACCCTCTCCCACAGGCGCCGTCAAGCTCGAAGTAGCACAATGGTTGTGTGATGGATTGACCGCTGCCCGCGAAGGCACAATCTCAACTCACGTCGATGACCGCATTTTCAAAGGCAGCGTACATACTTTCCGCATCGCCAGGGAAACGTTGGAGCAATTTGAGGATTTCTTGGGTCTCTCAGCAATCATCAGAGCGGCCTCTGGCTCGACGGCCGAGGCTCAATTCCTTGCAACGATTGCCGATACCATCAATATGCACGCTGATGTTTTCGCAGCCATGGGCGTGCTTGATGAGCTAGTACACCGCCTCTGTATGCAGCAACAAGATTTGCGTAGAAAACTACCACTCGACAAAGCCGTTCTCCTGGCTTTGTCTAGTCTGGTGCAACGCGTTCCTTCTGCGGCTTCATTCAGACAGACTATCGCCAGTGATCTACAATTCTGCGAGACTCAAAGCTCAGCGGCAGCTTGCTCACCAGCATCTGACAGTATGGTTACGGCGGGTGGTGGAGTTCCAGAATCCAACGAGGACATCAATCGCGTGCTTGCTAGCGGTAACACAATGGACGAGCATCTCTTCATGCGCATGTTCGGCATCATAGCCGACCGCGCCATCAAGACTGGCTTTCAAGGCCTTACCTGCACTGGAGCGTGGTTCTCCCAATTGCGCCGCTTCGATCCAGCTACCTTTGATCAGCTTGTGCAATCACACATAAGTCGCTTGGTGGGACCATCGTCTACTGTTCGAACCTTTGTTCAATTCATGGCCGCACTCGTCGGCTCTGGATGCATAAAGATTGATCTGCCATTTCGTATCATTGAGCGGCACCTCAACGGTTCCAAGGAGCCCGCCACGATCAACTGGTTGGCCCACATAGCCTTGGAACTCATGCTGCCGCTGAAGACAATGCCAACCATAGAAGGATCTCTTGAGCTATACAAGTTTCAGCTTGAGCAGAAACTCTTTTGCGAATGCAAGGCCGATGATCTTTCCAACATGTTATTTTCCTACCTTGGCAGCATTCCCACCGGAGTGGAATTCGCGGTCGATGAAAGGATGGTCTCATTTCTTCGTCACCAGGTCAATTCAAGAGGCAATATAAGTGTTGATAAGTGCCTTGGAAAGATCGATTCTTTGTCTAATGGCGCGCCAGTCCAGCTTGTGCTAGACCGCTTGATGAATCCAACCGGCACTGTGTCACCAGCAGCCATGACCACAATGTCCCGCGTACAGCGCATCATCGCATCCGCGAATGAGGTCTCTCTCCAGTCTTGCAAGCTCGCCCTCAAGGTTTGCTTCTTGTCGGCGTCACTCAGGAGTGATGACAAGGACAACCTGTCAAATGTATTTCAAGAGGCAATTGAGCGTGATAGTCCTGTGTGGCCTGAACTTGTCACCGCGCTGGACGATCAATCCATATATGGGATTCATGCTTGGGCTCGAGATCGTGCAATCTCGCTCTTGTCTGATTTTGTCTCATCTGCAGAGTCATCTGTCAAGATTGAAGAGATACGCCGTTATTTGGTTGCAGCAGATATCACATCACTTCCAGCCGAGGCACAAGGAGGTCAGCCACAAACGTTTTTTTCCCTCAATGACCACTTCTCGTCAATCTGTAAGCTCGTCGATCAGATTGATCCTTTAGATGTGGTACAAGCTTCCCAGCGCCAACGCGTCGCCTTCGGCCTGGATGTCCTCTTGCAGCTCACAGCCAAGCATTTCCTAACGGCATCCGAGACTGTCGTGTCGTCCATTGAGGTTGCAACATTGACAAACACACTCTGCCACTTGCTCATTCATCAAAGACTGCAAAATCAGCGCGGCATCTTGGAATACATTCTTGACGTGCTATCAATAATAGTCGATGATCTCTCGTACGAGTCAATGGGCTCCATCGTTCGTTGCCTGCCTGCTTATGCACGAAATGATCCACGCATCAAATATCTGTTCGGCATCACCTTCTCGCCAGACGCATGGCTTGCTCTGGCGTCAAAGGTGTTTGCTCAGCAACCAGCACAACCACCTCAACAGGCGCAGGCGTCAACCCCGTCATCACTGCCTCGACCATCTCATCCTCTACCCCCACGGCCAGGTGGTGCACTGCAGCGAACTCCGAGCAGTGGTAACAATAATACCATGGCCATACCATCTCAGGGCGGAGTGCTTGCGCAGAAACCAGTTCCCCCCACGCAAGCATCAGCGGCGGCACCTGCACCGAGGGCAAACTACGAGATCAAATACAATCCGTTTCAAATTCGGAGGTGGGAAATCATGCCCGATCCTACGCCCAACATGGGCGCAAACGACACTTCTCTCAGCTTGGGCTTGTTCCAAGCGAGGAAGGTGTCATGACACGACGCCGCCACTGTTTCTCATCTCACATATAATACTTGTCATGCATGAAGTATAGACTCTACTGTTTCTCTGAATCTTTCTTTTGTTTGGGAACAAAAACAAAAGCGGGTGGTAGTAGGAATAGGGCACATGGTTGCAAAAAGAGGACAGAAACATTTTTTCATCCTTGTCTGTCGCTACTCCCCCTGTCATGAACAGCTCTCGCTTTGCATTTCCATTGGATATAGAGATTGGGAAGCAAGACTGGGGAACAAAAGGGTAGCATGGCAATTCAACCCTCACATTGGATATGAGGAGGGTCAACATGGCGTATAACAGGACACGGCGTTTTGTCTTTTTGTATCTTGTTCTTCTGGGGTTATATATCATCATCATTACTACAAGGGTTGCTTGGGTTTCCGGGAAGGAAAGGAAGGGAAGTGAAAGGCTTCTTCTTTCGGGTTATGAGTATGATACAGTCAATATTTGCATTAGCGGGCCCATTGTTTTTCTTTCTTTTCGATTGTCCTTTTCTATCTTTCTTGGATCGTGACTCACACTGGCTAGAGGCTGAACGGGCGATTGAAAGAACGGGGGTATATAGTATATATGGCATGAAATGATTCTGACTTTGTGTGTTTCTTTCGAAGTCTTGAATGGTGTCTTGTGCTTTCTGTGATTTGCTGTTCGCTGATGGAACAAGCAATTTACATGGTGGTGTGTGTATTGTGGGTGCATCTGGTGGGAAATTTGCACCGAGGCCGAACTACAGAGGGCGACCCTGTCTAAGATGGCGGATCACCTCGCAGTATCGCGAGTGATGTGTGGTGGTCGAGATTGACAGGTACACCCTGTACGAGCAGTGTATTGTGAGTATGTGAATCTATTTGAGGGCAAGAGACAAGGCAAAAGGGTGTATCCACTGCATTCAGCATATACTTCTCTCGTTGCACACGCGCGGCAGGTTTACCTCAGTAGCTGCGAATGTGGACACACCGTGTCCTCGAATATAATTTGAATAGTGGCAGATGTAGATGCAGGGAGTGAAGGGTTGATCAATATTGCTATGTTTCGCTATCGCTCTATGATACCAATTGAGTAGTGTCATCTATTTGATGTACAAATATTACATATTACCAGTGATTATTATTATAAACATCCAGCATCGTGGCAGTCGTAGGCGTGAGCCCAAGCATTTACTTCTCCTCGTCCCTAACCTTCTCCACAGTCACAAACCCCTGATCCGTCTCCAGAGGCCTGTCCAAACTAAAGTGTTGCGTCAAAAGACTCGTGACCAACCCAACAAACGCAAGCCCGCATATCACCGCCCACACAATCTTCAATGCGTCCGCATAACTCTCTATAAGCTGATCCCTCACCGGCCCATCAGCCATAGCCTTGATGATCTCAACCAAGCCACTCGCATCCGCGGCCCATTCATCCGCATGGCTGGCGATAAGCGCATGCTGCAATATCTTCTTCTTGATCTGATTCTGGAAAATCACACCGCCGATCGCCACACCCACGGCCTGGCCAAACGAGCGGGAGAATGTGAAGAACGCCACGGCGGCAGACATGTCCTTGCTAGATGTAGCGGCCTGCACGCCGAACATGGTCGAGGGGAACAGCATGCCCGTGCCGATGCCCGGGATGAGATTGATAAAGATCCAGGCCGGGATCGAAGTCTTGACGTCCAGCAGGATCTGCAGACCCGTGCCTAGAGTCGCGAAGAGCCAACCGACCCAGATGGCCCAGCGGTAGCGTCCTGTGACCGTGACTAGGATACCGACGACGATGGCAGCAGGCGCGACGGTAAAGGTGGCCGGGAAAAGTGCGACTCCGGATATGATTGGCGAAAAGCCCTTGACGGCCTCGTAGTATAGCGGCATGTAATACAGCTGACACCAGAGGATCAGACCGTGCAGGAAAGTGCCCAGATAATTCGTGGCGGCAGTCCTGTTCTTGACCACCCGGAACGGAATCAGTGGCTCTTTTGCAAACTTCTCCTCCCAAACCACAAACGCAGCAAGACCGGCGATGCTGACGAGGAGGGGGACGAGTGTGCGCCAGTGGGACCAGGGGTACATCACGCCGCCCCATGTTAGTGGAATCAAGATGCCGACGGTAGAGCCGACGAAGAGAATGCAGCCGATCCAGTCTACGCGGCGGAGTCTGGCGGCTAGTTTGCCGCTTGGAGGAGTGAGTTTGAGGAAGAGAGCGATGGCGACGCTGCCGACGCCGATGAAGGGGAGGTTGATCCAGAAGATCCAGCGCCAGGTTGCTTTTTCGGCTAGTACGCCGCCTGTGACAAGATCATATATTAGCTGCTTGTTCAATATCATTTCGACCCTCTTTTGCAACTTGTCATATGGAGCAGGTGGGAAGTGAAAAGGAGGTGAAGGGGAAGTGAGAGGATTGTAAGGGACATGTGAGAGAGGTAACAATAAAAACAACAAGAAAAGGAAAAAAATAGAATCTCACCAATAAGTGGCCCACCCACCGACCCAAGCGCCCACATCATGCCGATAATACTCTGATAATTACCCCTTTGCCTCAAAGGCACCAGATCCGTGGTCAAGATCTCCGCGAGCACGATGATGCCACCTCCACCGATACCCTGGATGCTTCTTCCAATCAACAACATGGCCATCCCATCGCCCTTCTTGGCAACCGCGGCCACGATGGCGCCGACACCGAAGAAGACGAGAGAGGTGTATAGGAGGGGTTTGCGGCCGAAGAGGGAGCTCAGTGAGCCTATCACGGGCTGGAAGACTGTGGATGTCAAAAGGAAGGATGTTCCGGCCCAGAAGGCCTCGATTGCGGTGCCCTGGAGGGTAGAAGCAATGGTGGAAAGGGCGACGCTGAGGGAGGTGGCGTCTAGTGCTGCCATTAGGATGATAACGCAGAGACTGGCGAAGGCGAGGTAGAAGCGGTAGTCTGGGTTGAAAGGGGGAATGGACGGTTTCGTTGGTTCATCTTCTGTTTGTGAGTCTGGAGTTGAGGGTATGTCTTTGTCGGTGTTGTCCAGGAAAGTCGAAGGGGCGCTATAGGCTTTTTCTGGGAACTCGATTTCTGTGTTTGGTGTTGGGAGGACCGAGTCCGCCATGGTGGACATGGTAATAAGATTGATGTTGTGAGAACTCCGTACAATCTGATACTCTTTATTGTAGCAATTGATTTCGATTATGATTGACTACACAAGATAAAACATGTCGAGCACCATCCTCCTTATACATGTGCAAGTCACAAGAGTCTTTCATGAGTGCATTCGTCCGTACAACTGCAATTCGGCTGCCTCAAACGCCATAACGCCTCTGTCGGCTCCATAGTATGGCCGAATTCTACGGCCTTAACGGTTGTAGCATTCAGCACGAGTTAACCCGGTGTAGAAAAAGGAAATGCTTGGGGTGGCTTGAGGTCATTGAAGATGGTGCGGACGGGAGCTTGGCGTTGCATCGGAGCAATGAAGTCTCGTTGACACGGACGAATAATCACGCCGACGTCCATTCGGACAATTGTCCACAGAGTTTTTTGCTACCAGTCACAGATATTCCATAAGCAAATATAGTAATCCATGACAGAGAAGGCTGCTTGTTCTCTAGGTTTACATGAGTAACTTTGGCGTCTAGCTGAAACACAAGGTCGATTGACTACAGCATTGAAAGGCGGAAGCCATAGCATTTAATGACCCGGCACAGAGAAGATATGGAGTACTATTGTTCTTTTTCGGGACTAAACTCAGACGACAGACGAGGATGAATTATGATCTGATTTCCAAGGCTGTCACTGAAGATCATCTGCCGTACTGTAGGCACTGGAGAATATCAGTTCATAATTAGACGTGGAGGTACATATGAATTTGTGATTCTTATCTGTAGTATATTGACATGAGACATATTGTGATCGTGAATGAGTTCAGGAAACAGGCCGGATACGCTTGTCCAGCCTTCTAGGTAAGGATTGCTCGTGTGACATGAGCTATATGATATATATCACTCCCGTAGTGTGCACTGCTCTATAAAGACGTATTATGTAACGAATGATGCCGTGACCAGACATGAACGGTCTTGTGACCGTCTTACTTTGTTATCGAGATATATCAAATCTGTTAGAGGGATCGTGATTGTGTCTGGTGAATCTGGTTCGATGGATGACGTCGGCGACGGCGAATTGCGTGGTGTGGTCTTTTGAGATTCGTTAGACCAGGGGTTCCCATATATCTTAGCGGATTCGATATCCATAATTGGTTCAATATTATTTTCTTACTTTTAGTATGGATATATATATTTCAACAAAATTCATAACACCTAAATCTTATCTATCCAAAAGTGTTCTATTAGGTGAAAGGTGTTATGAGGCCTCGAGGAAAAAAAGGGCTGAGGCCTCAGTCTACATATATATTTTTTACTCGGTATCTGTACCTTCAGAGTAGGGCCGGTTGGCTCAATGGTAGAGCGTCCGCCTCCTAAGCGGAAGGTTGCGGGTTCGAGTCCCGTGCTGGTCGTCATATTGCGATCAGGATGTCCGAAGGCATTCATAGGTCTAAATTTTTGGCATTTTCTGTCCATGACGCCCCAGGCCGGCCTCACTTCGGCCTCTACGTCTAGTCATCTGGTAACTGAGACTGCCTGATCATCCTGCTGTCTTTTGCTTGGCTTAAATATATGTATTACGTGCTGAGATATAGTCGAAAGAGTTTTGGTCGAGGCCTCATATGTACGGATTGGAGCATGATATACTGCGCATCACTCAGCATAACCAAGGATATAGACCGCCCACGATGATCCACAGGAATGGAAGAGGCGAGCAATGCCTTATCTTCGGCATAGCATTGAGATAGGAGTCTAGATTATTCCACTTTCCTGCCAGGAATGGAGAAACAAATGAGACCTGATGTTGTTGACCTATCGATCTTGGAATCCTACAGAGGACGTGATGGCCAACCCTGTCACGGCATCTAAGCCTTTCCAGCTGACCACGCAACATCCATCTGCTCCTCTTGTAGTCGATGCACGTGTTTCACACCTTCTTCCAGAAGTTGTGTCAAAGGCAGTTGTCCAGCGGACGACCTAAGATGTTGCAAGTAGTCATTCAGCACCAGTCTATTCACGTTGATCTTGCTGACTCCAGCCCGAATACACGTTCGTGTTAGCTCATCGGGCCAGCCATTGGTACCATGAGCAACGATTCTTACACGACCATTTACTTGCTTTTTGATCGACTCGAGCCTATGCATGCTTAGCGGAAGTGCTAGAAAAGCATCTTCAAAAGCTGCAAGGAACATCTCACCTGGCAAAGTCCAGCTGTGGTCCTCTAGGCCCATATTCTCCGTGCACGTTTCCAAAAGCCGGTGCCAGAAAATCTACTCCTGTGGCAATAAAGTCCTCGACTTCCTCTGGAGTTGTCAATAAGCCCTCCAGATCGAGTGTATCAGCAACTCCGTCTTCTCCTCCCTCGATCCGGCCTGGCTCTGCCTCGGTTGCAATGCCCCTGGCATGGCAGTACTCGACCAATTCCTTTGTCTTGGCCAGATTCATTTCCTTCGGATGATGTGACATATCTACCATGATAGAATCAAAGGGTAGAGTATCTGCGGCCAGCTTGATGAGGTCTTCCGATTGTGCGTGGTCAAGGTGAATAGCTATAGGTACAGTCGCACGGGATGCAGCGTCTGCCGCCGCACGAACGAGGAGGCCATCAGAGTAAGTTATTGCCCATGGAAAGACTTGGATGATCAAAGGTGATCGTTTGGACTCCGCTGCTTTTACTACGCCCAGGATGTTCTCCAAATTGTACCTGCAAAGGTCAGCAATCTCACTCCCCTGCTCCTGCTCCACAAGGTGGAGATATCAAGCTCTAACTAACACGATTGAGGCTATGACTCCATAGCCACCTTTCTCCGCATCCTCAAGAATACGTATTGTCATGTTCTTGGACAAAGATCTATGTTGTTTTACTGTAACCATGATAGCGGTTGCTTGAAATCACCTGAAGAAAATTGGGGGCACTGGGGATGGATTGCATTCAACATATACTTTACTATACACATTCAGAACGAATCTCTACCTATGACACCGCAATCACTGCTCAGTAAGTCGCCACAAGGTCAATTGCCGACGCGCGTGTCTCATCGCTGGCAAAGCTGTTGGCGCGTGTGGTGCATGAGGGTCGTTTACGGTGCTCGAGACGACACCTCGTGTCGAGGACCTGCCCCACACACCCCGCCACCTCCGCAATCACCCTTGCAAGTCAAAAGGTTTATCCACACACCATACGAACTGTTGGCATAGGTTGCAAAGATGAGGTAAAGTAGTCATTCGACCGATAGGATGCATTTGTCGTTGTCGAGTCACTGACCAAAGGAAGTAGATGCTGGCCTCAAAACTGAAGAAGTTTCCAACTACACTGCGACTTACCAATTCAACATCTCACAATTCGTCCTGATCGGACTCAAAAATGGCAGCACTTCTTGCAAACAAGGTCTGCGCAATAACAGGAGGTGTTTCTGGAATCGGACGTGCGATCGCCCTGGAGTACCTGAAACAAGGTGGCTCTGTTGTAGTGAATCATCTTGGTGATCCAAAGTCCAGAGCCCATTTCAAGAACATGCAAGGCGAGGCTGGGGAAGACGCTAAATTGATAGATGTGGGAGGTGATATCGGATTGCGGAGAACAGGACAAGATGTGGTTGAAGCTGCAGTCTCAGAGTTTGGAAAACTCGATGTGTTCGTTGCAAACGCAGGGGTCAGCGTATTTGCAGACTTCCTAAGGTGAGCACTGCCGCATATTGAGGCTGGGGCCATTAAAGAGACAGCAGCTGATCAAATACCCTTGACAAACCAGTACTGACGAGGACATGTTCGAGTCGCACCTCCACACTAACATTCGGGGTACGTTCTGGTCCACTCAAGCAGCTGCGAAACAGATGGTCGCCCAAAATCATGGCGGTAGCATCATTGGTGTTGCTTCTATCAGCGCTTTACTCGGCGGTAAACAACAAGTGCACTACACTCCTACCAAAGCTGCAGTTCTCAGTATGATGCAATCTCAGGCAATTGCCCTAGCGGAACACGGTATCAGATGCAACGCTCTACTGCCTGGCCACACACGTACGCCGATGAGCGAAGGCGATCTCGCCAACGAAAGCAAGATGGAATATCTGAAGACAAGGATCCCAATGGGAAGAGTAGCAGAGCCAGATGATATGGCTGGTCCAGCAGTGTTCCTAGCAAGCGATATGAGTCGTTATGTGGTGAGCCTTGCTAAGTAAAGTGTTGAATCATGAAGCTGATGTGGTATTCGCAGACAGGAGCACAATTGCTTGTTGATGGTGGCTTATACGTCCATCTTCAATGACGCGACTGCAACCATATGTATACTAGACATACAGATTACCCGATAAAGTCGTGGTAGTTTGTTCATTACATTGTATCTGTTGATAAATAGAGAGCCGCGGCAAATCTCCATGACAAGGAAGATACTTGTTGCATTGGTACGCATACATGGTCAATACTTGGCCGCATCGTCAGGATGTGCTGTATCCTTCAACGACAACGAGCTCTTCGGGGCTGAATAGTCGACCTTTCGATTGACGAATCTCAACAGCTCAGGATTGACATTATTTGTGCTGAGCTCCATCTCGTGTTCTCCTTTGTCAGCAGGCAGAGGTCCGGTGGGCCACCAGTAGCATCTATTGTACACAACATCAGCCTGCAATTGGGTGCAACAGAAGTTGCTTGACCTACACGCAACCGCATTCATCGCAGTAATCGAAAGACAAGCTTCGGTCGCCCCAGATATACTGCTTTGTCACTGCATCTGGCTTCGTTTCAATCTTCACTTCATTGGGAGGATAATAGCCCCAAGCACCGCCGTAGCAACTACACAGCGTGCATTGGCACACATTGATGTACTCGGGGAGTCGGGGGACTGTGACGGTAATGGCACCACACTGACAGCTGGAGCGGATCGAGAAACCTGTCGCGGTCATATTGTCTCACGCTGTATAAGCTAGGGTACGTCAGAAGGAGTTCAATAGTGTGTGAAGGTCGACGGGTTCTCGACCAAGCCGAAGGTTGGCACTTTCTTCGAGCCGCACGCTCGAGTCGAAAACGACTGCCGACCTCCGTGTCGGCTAGTGGCAATGCTACCCAAGCCGCGTCTCGGTCTTTATTACCTCGATGCGAGCCAGTTTCTGATCTTCCCCCATGTAATAATCCGGGGATACCAAAGAACCTGGCACACCTAATCGTCCTCGCATGCGGAGAACATGGGGCCCCACACAATTGTCACTGCGGACCTGTGGCTTCAATGCCAAGGTCGTGGTCTATAAAGATCAATGTCATGATCGACATCTCAGCATGACAAACCACTATTCCTCTCGTTGGACCACAATTCCTCGAACCATATCCTCATCAAGACCCAACACGGAGGCCTATCACATACCAATATGGTGCACGCTTCAGCTACCCTTGGCGCAGCTGCCATTAGAAGGCAGCAGATGACTGGTAAGAAGGGCATCAGTGCTCTGATGGAGAACAAAAATGCGTTTGGTATCGCAGTCTTCGCATCGTAAGAATGTGTTCGCCAATGCTTCTTGCGCTGTCACTAATGAGTCAACCAGGTTTGGTGGTCTCCTTTACGGCTATCAGCAAGGTGTCCTTGGCCAGGCTTTGGTCATGCCGGCCTTCATCGACAAATTCCCAGAAATCCACGCCTCGTCCGCGGCGACCGGATGGTTGACATCGATTCTGCAGCTGGGAGGCTGGCTAGGCGCCATCACCTCTGGTGTTCTTTGCGAAGTTTTCAGCCGCAAGCATACCATTGCTGCTGCATCTCTCTGGGTCATATTGGGAAGCTACCTTTGTGCGGGAGCATCTGATGCCTCCTACCTCCTTGCCGGACGGTTCTTCACCGGCATAGGGGTGGGAACATTGAGTGCGGTCGGGTAAGCACCCGATAATATCACATATGACCATATGAGCTAATCATGCATGCAGACCTCTCTACAACGCCGAGCTTGCCCCCCCAGAAGTCCGTGGCTTTCTTGTGGCTTTGCAACAACTCTCTACCACTGTTGGCATCTTATTGGCTTATTGGATTGCTTATGGAACCAGCCACATAGGTGGTACCGGTGCGGGTCAATCGCAATGGGCCTGGAGGTTACCTTTGATTGCCCAGGGAGTACCAGCTGTCATACTAGCCATCGGAGTCTGGTTTATGCCATTTTCTCCTCGCCTGCTAATGAACAAAGGTCGCGAGGAAGAGGCCTTGTCGACTCTGGCAAAACTCCGCGGGCTGCCCAAAGACAATGTCCTAGTACAGATTGAGCTACTAGAGATCAAGTCCGAAGTCATCTTTGAGCGGCGCGCTTTCGCCAAGCGCTTCCCAGCCCTTGCCAACAACGACAGGAGCATTTTCAAACGCGAGATTGCCCAATACGCAAACATTTTCCGGGACAAGGACTCTTTCAAGCGTGTTGCCATCGGAGGCCTCGTAATGTTCTTCCAGCAATGGACTGGCATCGACTCGAGTACGTATCAATTTTTGTTCCACTTTTACCATACTGCAATACTGACAAGGTCATGAAAACAGTCATTTACTACGCCCCGATCATATTCCAATCACTCGGCCTTACAAGCGGTACTTCCTCCCTGCTTGCAACAGGTATCACAGGCATCATCAACGTCTGTGTCACGATCCCGGCGATCCTTATCATCGATAAAGTCGGACGACGACCACTTGCTCTGGCCGGCAGTGTGGGTATGTTCCTCTGCCAAGTCATCATTGGCGTTCTCGTTGCTACATGCGGTCATGACTGGAAAGAGCATGCCGCTGCAGGCTGGGCGGCTGTGGTCATGGTATGGCTGTACATTGCGAACTTCGCGTACTCATGGGGTCCAGTGAGTTGGGTAAGTGAACCTGAAGAAGCATGTTTTGTATCAGCAGATCATCCAGCTAATAAGATTTTTAGTGCCTTATTGCTGAAATATTTCCTCTCAGTATCAGAGCGAAAGGTACATCTATCAGTGCCAGTTCCAATTGGATGAAGTAAGCACCTGTGTCCTGCCCCCTGTTATTGGTCTTACAAATGCGGCTTGTCTCGAGACTTGAGATCAATGCTAATCCATATACTTAGCAATTTCGTCATCGCTTTCATCACCCCGCCTATGCTAGCCAGTATCACCTGGGGTACATACATCTTCTTCGCCGCTTGGCTGGCGCTCGGTGGCCTCTTTGTATACTTCTTTATTCCCGAGACTCGTGGGAAAACGCTCGAGGAGATGGATGCGGCATTTGGTAGCCACACCAGTCAAGACGATATTGAGGAACTGGCGAAGGTGCAGCAGGAGGTTGGATTGACCGCCTTGCTCGAAGGAGACAGCGATGTAGGTCGATATGAGATTGGTCAAGAGAAAGGCTTAGAGGTCGAAAAGATCGAAGAGAGCAAAATCTGAGGTGAAACTTATGACGGAGCTTAGATTATGGAACGTTGGCTGATCGTTTGATGAAAGGCTTGCCGTGAAGTCATAACTTGTGTATACTTGCCCATATCATGGAGTGTTATTCACCTTCCACCAATTGTGTCGCATGCGAAATTGGAACTGACCATATGCACACTCTATAGGTTCTTGCAATTACAATATTCTTTGCACGGAAACTACACACAGCTCGGCCGTTTATAACAGTACCGCGATGCTCTTGAATGACCGTCTCAACGATCAACACTCTTAGATATCTACTCGTACTTTAAAGAGACAACTACATTTGATGACAGAACACTGTGCAAGACATTGAGCTCCTTATCTGACGATACACATCCGAATCTGCTTGCATTATGCCATTTTCATGGTGACGTGACAAGATGAATGGTCGGACATAGTGAGAAAACCGTAGAATGTACAATTATGGGCTAGCTGTAGCAGTCAAGCGTCGCCTTCCTCTTCTCTTCCGTTGTGATGTCGGTGATCTGCAAAAGTGAGGCTTCGGCGATTGTCGCCTCCGGAAGGTGAAGCCTCGACACGAGACCTCGCCTCGAGGCAAGACCCTTGCTCTGCTTCTTCATAGACACTATCACTTGCCTGGTGGGGATGTCGAATATGCCTTGGCATGCCCGTAAGCGACACACCAGGTCAGTTGTACTCGACACGGCACGAGTCAACACGAAGCCGCTGGAGAAGGTACCTTGATGATCCTTCCCGGTTTCAAAATGATGCAAAACCGTCTGGAGGCTTACCCCGCTCGAGTGACCCCACTGTCTTTTTGTGCTGTTCGTGAGTAACCACTGGGAGCGTACGTTCAACTGAAGTGGAGGCTAGCCTAGTTGAGCTCGATTCGAGGCAACAACATGGTATCATATGCCGATGAGCAAGTGATCATGGCAAGCATTTCAAGAAGTATATAGCTATCTACATCTCGTATAGTTTCCCTCAAACCATAACAAAAGCACTCAATCGAGAAGATTTCGATTTTCACTCTATCTACCAAAGTCGCTCAATATCCTACACAATGGCAGCAAACGGGGTTATCAAGCCTCAGAAGCAGATTACGCTTGAGGGAAAAGTGATAGCTAGTACATATTGCCTGACTACCTGTGCTACACCAGCATACTAACCATTCCCTCCCAGTCACCGGAGCAAACAGAGGTATAGGCCTCGGAATAGCAGATTGCTGCCTTAGCAATGGCGCGTCCAAAGTATACAGCATTGACATCGGCGAGCCTGGCGATGACTTCGCCGCAGTCGCGAAACGTTACCCCGGTCAATTGTTCTCACTCAAAGCCGATGTGACAAGCGAAAAGAGTGTCACAAATGCTGTTGACGAGATTGTGACTCAGGCTGGGGGTTTACATGGCATGGTTGTCAATGCGGGAAGGACTAAGCATAAGGCCGCCTTGGACTTTACCACAGAAGAGATTGAGCAATTATGGTCCGTGAACGTGAGTAGGAACAAATTGAATGTTATGCCCGACAGGAGATAGCTGAGACTGATTGATATGCAGCTATTTGGCGCATTTTACTGTGCCCGAGTCGCCGCAAGAGCTTTCATCAAGCAAGGCGTCAAAGGGTCAGTAGTATTTACAGCTTCAATGGCTTCGTATCGGCCAAACAAGGTAAAAAGCTCTTCTCCAAGGCTTCGACAGTGTGACTGATAGCTGATATCTTTTTTCAGCGAGTTCCTTCCGCACCCTATGGCGCAAGCAAGGCCGGTGTACGCAACATGACGCATACTCTTGCGATGGAGTGGGCACAATATAACATTCGCGTCAACTCCGTGTCGCCTGGTCTTGTGAACACAGCTATGACATACTGGGTCCCACAACAACCAGATTGGGAGCAACAACTCAAGTACTATGGAGGCATGCCCCGATTGGCGGAGGTTGAAGAGCTCGGTGGTGCCTATGTGTATCTGCTCAGCGATGCTGCGAGCTACACCACATCAATTGACATCCCGGTCAATGGCGTCATTGGTAGTGAGTGCAACTCATTTCTTCTTTTGTCGATGCAGCGCTAATTGCCTCCTTCTAGTTTGTTGATCTATGCGGTAATGACGAAAGCACCTCAATGGCTGGCAATACCGTCCCACTCTAGTTTCAGGTCCTCTCCAAGATCATGAGCCGGCCAGCCGGTAATTTCTTGATGGGAGCGTAGCATTTCCAGGATTTGAGCACGTTTTGAGGAATCTTGTGTGTTGATACCAGCCCCAAAAAGACATTCGGTCGATATGATGGTAGCAGCTGGGTCCGAAGTCATGTATGCAATACCTCCAATCGCATCGATAGAATCATCTAATTGACGTTGAATCTTTAAAAGCTCTTTAAGTCCGTTGGCAGCTGGTTGGTTGACTGTCAATAAAAGCTTCGCAAAATGATAGGCTTGTACTGCTGTGCCTGAGTGTATGTCAGTGGCAGCATTCGTATTATAAAAATCTTTAGGATGTACTCACTGCATGAGGGTGGATGGATCCATATGGGAGTGAAATGACTTTTGTTGCACTTTTCCACGGGCAACTCATGTCGATATGGGTCAAAACATCGCCACCACTCGTTGAGGCTTGTTCTGAGGAAATAGGCGCGATCTAGTCGAGTCTGAACATCCTTCTTGCCAGCTTCGATCTCCGAATCCGAAGCAAAGTTGACACACTGAGCCAGTAGAAACACCACCCTATTCGACAGTTCAAATTGGTTCAGCTCCTCACATGGCCGTTTCAAGGTGTAGAAGCTCAAGATTTTGCGACGTTCTCGGAACGCAGCCCATAAGTCCTGTCTGAGCCAGGCCCACCAGATTTTCTGTTTGAGACCGCCAGACTCTCCATGAATCAATTGAGATCGCTGAATCCAGAACACGCCTTTCAGATGGCGCTCCCAACCTTTGCCAAACCCATCGATCATTTCGTATGTCGATATGATTAGCACAGTCGCCAGTAGCTCCTCACTTTTCAAGTAGGCATCATTCTTCATGGCGCTCTGAAGATACTGTAAGGTCTCGTTGTAGTACTGCACGGCCAACGTTCGTTCAGGTCGTTGAGATGTGGCAAAAGTTGTTGACGGTGCAAGTAGTGAGAGGTGGCGCGAAGATAGAGCCAGTATAGCCATCACCAGTCCTCTGTTCTTCAACGCCATCCGAGGTACAACAATCGAGAAAGCGTGATCTGGGTCTGTCAAATCAATCCAAGAGCTGAGGTCGTGCACGAAGTGTCTGAACATGCTAATCTCATGATCGGCCAGCTCAACGAAGTCGTTTGAACGATACTGCTCTGCAATAGACAATGTCTCCTGCCGGCCGCCTGATCTTGACATGCCAAACGCGTCATTGTGTCCTTGCGAATCAAATTGGGCACTGTGTGGATCATGAGCTGGGATGTTCGCTACTTCCGAAGGAGAAATCGCCAAAGCAGCGTGGGCAGAATCATCTCTAGCGAGCAAATTGAACCATCTCAGAGGTGCAATCTCAGCAGAATAAGGAGCCCCTCCGCTCAAAGTAGATTCTGGACTCAGTACCGGAGCGGAATCTTCCAATGGCATTGCATTATACGAGTCCCATGTATGGGTAGAGTGGACAGAGGTGCTGTGAAACAGTGCTTGGCCCTCTTGATCCCCATCGTATTGTCCTTGGATGGGCGCACTACCTCCATTTGGAGGCGGATTCAGTGGGTCAGAAGATGTAGCTTCATCGTGATGATTGCCGTTGCTATCATCAGTAGATTTGTTCGTCTGTCCAATGTCAGGCTTGGCTAAAGTAGCGGTACACATCCTGTGGTGTTTACGTACAGCAAGCGATGCAACATCGCAGTCAATACCTTTCTTTGAGTACACGCAGGTGCGATGTATCTTCTCGCATGCACCGCATGTAGGGCGTCGTTCGTCGCATTTTACGTGGCGTGAGCGGCAAACAGTGCTGCTAGAAGCATAAGCATGTACGGAAATACTTGTGATACAGGGTCCCTACCACCCAGTCTTTGTGCGAAGACCTTTGCCTCTGGACTTTCGCACACGAGCACTGCGAGATGCGATCTCGCCTAACATGGAATTGGCATCGTTTCGTGGCATTTTCGAGCATGTTGCTCCGCGTCCTCGTTACGGAGGATGAGGAGATGATGTATTATTGGCGGGGCAATCGAGTGGTGTCGGCCCCGCCACGAAGCAAAAGAGCCCTTGCGGGGGCATGGTCACATTGCATTAAAGCTCCACTGTGGACCTTGGTAACGACTCAAATCAACATGAGCAGTAAGGCAGTACCCAATGCACCAACCGGCGATATAGTCGGGAGCCCTCGTGCTCCCTACAATGCATGCAGATACAATTGCTCTTCTCTTTTCCCTGTACCGTGGACATATGGAGATTGAACAAAGCAACATGCAAGGCCTTTGGGTGTTAGGTATATGCATACACATTCGCCTTGGCTGTTACTCTAAGTACGAAACGATAGTAACAAAAAATTACTGTAGCAATAAACCGAAATATTGCTAATCGCAACATCATACGATTCACGAGGGAGTCGAACCCTCAACCTTCCGCTTAGGAGGCGGATACTCTACCAATTGAGCCAGCGAATCTGCTCGTTTATAATGATTACTTCTCGAGCCATGAGAATTATAATCCTTCATTGTTCAACACTGGTTGTATACATCGCTATCTGGAACGTTAACCATCGGCGAAGAACGATGAGACCAACACCAGGAAATCCCATATTCCTTTTGTTTCTAGTCGCACCCGACACCAATGCCTCGATCTCGGTGTCTCTGGAACCAGATGCAAGTATGCCCTTCGTGGATTCAGCGACCCATAATTCAAGTATGAGCCTGCACTTAAAGACGAGGATGCCTTCCATGAATGTCAAAGAAGCGCAGCTCTAGCTTCTTCTAGCAAACACAAATAAAAGTGTATTGGAGCAACGGCATAAGGACAACGCGAAGTGGAGTAGCAAGCCAATAAGGGCAGGAATTGTGTCCAGAGATAGGCCAGCCAGCATGCGTATTCGACCCCACCTTTCTTCACGCACGCCATCTAAACGTCAACTTCCACCACTGTGCCCACTTATGGTGCAAGATCTCGTCTATCAGTCCGAAGCCACAACTGAGACAAGCTGCCGAGAATGCTTCTGACATAAGTCCATAGTCCTCGAGATCTAGGTCATGCAGGCCTATTCTGACTAGGTTGCGCCGGCAGATGAATACTGATATATAGTCCTATCACACAGTCAAGCATTCGTCATGTCTCATTGCTGCAAAGCTGTACCTACCGAGCTCTTGTCGTCTACGAGAAGAATCAAGGTGCATGCCCGGGGGCAGCCGATGTCGACGACCTTCATCGAATCCTACGCGATATCCTAGCGGCTCGACAGCAATCGATCGTTCTATAGGAAGAGCCGCTTATCTTCAAGTCTAGTGGCGAAATATATGATCGTCCCCACCCTACGTGCAGGCGAGGCGAGTAGCTAATCCTCGGACGTTGATCGATGCATGTGGCTGTTATCGTGCCATATCACGTACCATGTTTCTCAGAATGATTCGACTTCATTCTTACTTGAATACAAGCTCTGTCCTTCCGAATTTCATCCTGCTTCACTCAGCTGGATCCGTACTCGAGTCCGATCAAAATGGCACCTAAGATATGGAAGACAGTAAGCCCAATCAGTTCCCCTCATACATCCACATGTCAAACTAAGCTGTACAGTTTCGAGCCTTCATTTGGGATACCGATACCAATTTCAAATCCCCAGCTGAACTACGTCTTCTCCGCAAACTCGACTTCTCCATCCTTACCATCGCATGTCTTGGCTTCTTCCTCAAGTATCTCGACCAAGGCAACTTGTCCAATGCCTACGTGTCCGGCATGAAGGAAGACCTGCACATGAATGGCAACCAATACACTTACGCCGGGACATGCTATACAGTCGCCTACGCAGTCATGCAGATCCCATCTAACCTGATCATTCAGTACATTCGGCCTAGCTACTGGTTGGCGGCCATGGAGATTGGCTGGGGCGTCTTCACTTTCGCGCAGGCCGGTATCAAGAATGTGGAGATGCTGTATGCGTTTCGCTTCTTGGTCGGCTTCTTTGAGAGCAGCTTCTTCCCGTGTCTACTGTACGTGCTGGGTAGCTGGTACAAACCTACAGAACTGGCCAAAAGAGTCGCCATCTTCCATATGACGGCTCCACTGGGCACCGCGTTCAGCGGATACTTGCAAGCAGCTGTATATCAGAATCTGGATGGCGCTCACGGCCTTGCTGGATGGCGGTGGTTGTACGTTGTCTGTGGATGTATGACTGTCCCTGTGGGCTTTGCGACGGCGTTTTTCCTGCCGGACACTCCATACACGACTCACGCATGGTTTCTGAGCGAGGATGACAAGGCCTTAGCTATTGATCGCGTGGCTAAGGCTGGCAAAGCGCCACCTGTCGCCATCACTCTTGCAACATTCAAGCGAGTGCTGGGGAGGTGGAGATGGTATGCTTTCGTGCTTGGCTATGTCCTGTATGGATCTGCTTGTCAAGCCAGCAATTACTTTGCCATCTGGCTAAAGGCGGAGCATTTTTCTGTTGTGGAGCGAAACATCATCCCTACCGGCACAAACCTGATCTCAGCGTTCTGTGTTGTGCTTTGGGGCTTTGGGTCGGATTACACGGGCAGCCGTTTCGCATTTGTCCTCGGCCCATTAGCGTACGGACTACTTCCAAATGGCATCCTGGCTGCATGGCCGGCTAGCGTTAAGCTCAAGGAGTTTGCATTCCTGACCTCTGGCGTTCAACTCATGACTGCTGTCTTGTAAGTACTTTCATCTCCACTCTGTTCTTGACTGCACATTAGTCAAGCAGCAGAATTACTAATCTTGTCTTGCAGTTACACATGGGCTAATGAGGTCTGCGCCGGCGACAACGAGGAAAGAGCTTTGGTCATCAGTAGCATGAACGGAATGCAGTACGCTGTAGCGGCTTGGTTGCCTATTCTTATCTTTCCGCAGACCATGTCGCCTGATTTCCGTTATGGCTTTCCTGCTACGTTTGCGTTTGTCATTGCGGGGCTTATTCTTATTGTCGTCATTCAACTGTTGCACACTAGGGAGAAGAGACAAGGTAAGGCTTCAGGGGCAGCGATCGAAGTTGGAGGTGGGGAGGATGTGGAAGAGGAGGCAGATGGTGCGGCTCAAGATGTGAGTTTCTTGAAGGTAGGCAAGGACTCTTCGCACGTCATTCAGGGCAGAGAGGTGAAAGAAGTCTGAAGAAGTCAGAATCGGAACACAATTGAGCTAGTAAAGGTCTGGCAATTCGATTCGAGCGATTTATGTATCACGTTGGCTGGTTAGAATTGTCCTCATCTTTCTCTTCAGCATGGAGTTTCTAGGGCACAATCACTCGGCTTCTATCCTGCATTTGTTTCCATTGTTGTATGTGGTCCTGCTCTTACTCCGGATCATCCATCTCTCGTGGTTTTTTGATTCATCATTCATATCACATTCATTGCCTCTACACTTTCCTTCGTCATTTCTTCATCATTTAGTTGTTCCTTACTCTGTATTCGATTGAACTCCACCTTACACTTATTCACTGTTAACTCCGCGTGTCTCATTCGAAGTTCTTGAGCGAATTCCGGGCCACATGCATCTACCCTTCTTCCATGACTGATTTAAGCTTCATCTGAGGTCTATTCTGGTTCTCACTTCCTGTTCTTCTGTCCTTGATCCAGTCCTCCGCTGAGATCTATAAGAGCGAGCATAACTCCAAGACACTCTCACCACGCTATCATCTACACCGCCAAGATCTCGACTAAATCGCAACGCAAGACAAGGCCAACAAGACCAGTAGCAACATATCAAAGCCTACTGTCGAACAAAGCAGATCCAAGATGGCCGACATGAAATCGACGACTGGAGAGTCCTCTCTAGTGAGGGACAGCCAGAAGATCAGTCGACCACTAAAGGGTGCATTCGTCTACGCAGAAACAAGAAAGTGTCCAGCTTTCCTTGGCCACTATGTTGGGCTGTCGAGAAAGAGCGCTCTTGCAAGATACATCATCTCCACTCCAATGGTCCAAGCCATGTGTGAATGCACCAGTATGGGAAAGCCTCCTGGGGCGAATGACACTCCACAGGTCTTGTGTCTGGCTGAAGACCATGGCAAAGAACTAGCCCTTGAGAACCCTGTTACCCTCCAACAAGTTCTCACTGAAAAACACCCCAGTATCCCACCAGGGCAAGAACCTTCCGATGTAGAAAGATACAAATCTCGGAAACAGTACCGATAAGCTTACGTTCTGGCGTGGCTTGTACATCATTCCAAGTACTGGTTTGATCCACCCGACGAAGAAAAGTACAAGCAACAGCAAGAAGCTGCAAAAGAATTTACGAACCGATTTGGTGGGCGGCGCATGGCCGACTTCGACATCACTTTGATCAAGCCCGAGGACCTCCCAGGCTTTGGGCCTCACTTCTGCACTGGCGAGCAAGAGATCGAAGCGTACAATCGTGCTGAACAGTCACTCCACGCTCTGCACCACATGGCTACCTCCGAGGACCAACCCGATGTAGTCTACGGCAAGGGCGAATGCGACGACAATACCGAGTTCTCGACAGCGTACATGCCTTCTTGGATGAGAGGCGGCAAGCCAATCCCATGTTCCAAGCGCGAGATGTCGAAACACACGTTCAAACTGATTTGGGCAAGAAGTGGAACCTCAAGAACAAGCAGCATGGCAAGAGTGTGACCGAATGGCTCAACGCACAAGACCCAGCCACCATAGCAGAGTCTCTGGACAAGGAAACCACGGCACAGTACGACATCCGCAGATTTCGCGGGATAGGTACATGGCGCGACACCCTTAGGGCGCAGCTCGGCCTCGAAAAGCTCGAGCTGAACTTTTCAGAGCTCTATTGGTGTCTGCCAAACGACGAAACTGGGTGGAGGGGAGGAGACTTGATGGAACGTATCGACCTGGATGCGTACAAAGAGGCAATCAACACCACTTCCATTTCAATCATCGAGTTCTCAAAGTCCGCCTTGGGAAGGAGAATGAGATCCTTAGAGAAGATTTCCCCCTGCGGAGCTGCCGGAGATGATCATGGACTAGACGAGCGATGACTCTGGCTCTCTCCGAAATTGCACGCGTGGGTGATCTGGGAAGACAGAAAGTAGGCGGCACCATCTGGGGTCCTTTCGGCGAAAGAGCTGTTCGCATGTAGCACAGTCATAAGTAGATACTGATGCAGAGAAAGTTCATGAGTCTTTTGCCCGACTGGCAAATCAGTGAAAAGGATGAAACTGCTTATTGGGTATCATGGTAACTTGATTAATCACTCTCTGCCCTCCTTTCTCTTCTCCCGGGCCATCATCTCATCAATAGTCTGGAACACGCTAGTAACCAGCTTGAGCGTATCAGCATCTACGTTCTCACCTCCAAAACGATGCTGTATCTTGTCCGGGTGCCACCTGAACCTTTCCGCCTTTAGTAAACCACTTCGTGTCTCTCCTTCACCCAGCGTGTAGTTTTGGTAAAAGTCCTCGATGTTGTCTTTGCTGACGCTGTTGGCACTGCCTGTTATGACAGGCCATGGAATAGCGTTGGCCAGCTCGGCACCTTGCAAGATTTGGGTGCTTGCTTTGAGGTCCTCCCATTTCTTCTGGTATTGTGCCCATGCTTGCTGCCATTTCTTTGCCTCTTTTCTCTTGGCACCTCTGGCCAAGGCAGCATCGACGTCGCTCATGAAGCCGGGATTGCTTGTGCCAGGTCTCGCTCTGGCTCTTTCTCTCGGTGTAGCCTTTCCTCGAACTCGTCTCCTTTCGTAGCCTTTCTCTTCATTGCCAACCCATTCGTAATCGCTATCTCCACTGTCATGATCATCTCTGACCCCTCTCTTCTTCCGTTGCCTTCTCTCCTCCTCTTGCATCTCCCGTCTTGCTCTGTCTTCTCTCTCCTTGGCCAGCTCTGGGTTCTTCTTCTCCCACATTTTGCGCTTAACATAGTCGACATACTGCTCGTCGCTCATCTGTTCGAGTTCTCCAGTCTCGGTCTGCACTGTAGGGCGGGAGTAGACGTGGATGGGTTCGCCGTAGACACCCTCCCAATAGGCGGCGCCTTCGTCGTCGGCCATGGCGTCGAAGAGGGAAGAGCGGAAGGCATCGTCGGGACCATGGAATTCAGCCTCTGCCGAAGGAGGAGGCAAGAAGCCAGACTGAGGAGAGGCAGGTTGTGTGTCGGTGGGATCAAGGTGCTCGGAGTGTTTGGGACGTGGTAGCGGGTGTGCTGCATACGCTTCAACGCCTGCATCATAGTCTTTGTCCTCCTCTTCTCTCCCTGGTGATCGCGTGCGTGTGCGATGTCTAGGAGGCTGGTCTTGGTCTTCGTAATCATGACTGCGATTTCTCTTTGATCTGCTGCTCCGATGGCCGGGCTTTCCATCTGATTTGAAACGAAAGCGCATCGAAGGTTTTGGTGAGCGAGAACGAGAGCGGTTACGTCGGCGGTCGCCTTCTCTTTCGCTACGGTGACGCTTCACATGTCGTCTGTGACTGCTCATTTGTCTTTCGTGCTCTCGCATCGCTTCATCGTAGTCGCGGAGGATCTTGTCGTGGTCGACATGGTTGGCCAGTTCATATTCGCCCGCGCGAAGGTTTTCCCTTACGGCATTCATCGACTCTTGGAATCCGACCATCTTTGCACCACCAAGATACTTCCTTCGGCTGTCATCGTAGAAGCATTATTGCATATGATAGTCGGCTTGTGCTCGTGGTACTCGTAGGTATGTTTGACATGCAAGGTAAATCTCCCAAACCATAAATGACGTCGCCAAGGTCGGCTGGGCTGGCGCATGTGACAGAAAATGCTCACTCAGCCAAATGATATATCCATTTGATTTCAACATAATCGAAATCTACACTGCAAATTATACTATACTATCTCTCCTTCAGATCAAGGCTCAGAGTGCACATGATACGTTTTCGAAGGCTACAATCCCTGTGCCGTGGACTTATTTCCAGCAACAGCCACTCGTTTTGGTACCCTCCTCTCACTAGCAGTCATCCACCCAATGTTCTCTACATATAGTCCCTGTACAGCACTACGAATAGCAATCCGCCTCAACACCACCGACAACAAATGTGGTAAGCCTGGACAAGAACCAAAATTACAAAGTACCTGGAGTATTGTCCGGCGTATGTGTCGTACCCCCCACGCCAGATGACCTTGAGTACAGCCTTACCTGCCCACCCAACCTAGTCAAAACGCAGGTCTAGCATGACTTTCTACGAGCAATGCTTATCCAACCTTAGCAGCTGATCATACAACGGCGAGGGGAAGAATCGACCATGACGAGTAGATTGCAGCATACTACGCTCAAAACAAGACCATAGTCGACCATGTGCGATATCAGCTGCAGTATGCCGTGTAACCAAAGCGGGGAGGGCTATTCACGTACCTCCCTGCTTCTGGTGCTCCACTGCTCTTCCTCTCCCTTTCTCACCTAGGGCTGTGTGATCATGTTGAGGGGAATTGTATTTGTTGCTATTGCCGAGAGGTAGTAATCAAGGCAGCTATCTAATACGACAAACATTTCGTTCTCGGCTCATGCAGAGGTGTAGTCGTCACTCTACTCTGCACTAGCACCATGATGATCTTACCGCCGGCTAGTCGAAAGATGTAGACAAGTCTCTTCCACGTTGGGAGCAAAAGAACAGCAATAGGAAGAATTGGAGATGGTTGTTTCTTATGCAATATCTCCTCCCCAACTTTCTTCAGCCCGTATGTTGATACAGCGAACGACACTCCATCTATCTCAGCTACCATGCCATCCATGATTTCATGGCCTATCACTACCAACAGCAATCTTAGATCGTACTTGACCATAGTGGCAAGAGCATGTGGGCAAGCAGAGACAGAAGTATGGCATTGGAATCTACCTCTCCTCATTACACGTCTGAACAGTCAACACAATAGTCAACACAATAGTCAAGACGAGGCAAGCAAATGCTCGTCTATTTTGTGTATACTTGGCTCATCTACAGTAGACCAATAAAGATACCGAGAAAGGCGCACGAGAAATCAGCTGGGTATATTTTCGCTGAACAAAGAACGCAACATAGAGATGCCACCATTACCCGTAGAAAAACTCAACTCCGTTGGCGCCACCCATCATGATGTCGTGGATTAGTTCGCGAGGAAAAGGTCGTAAATAGGAAATGCGTGATAGTCGTAACAAGCAAAACGCGCGTGCAAATGAATGCCAAACTCATATATGACCAAAAGGGTAAAGTGAAAAGTAGCAAAGAAGTGTTTGGTCAAGGTAGGGTGCGACCGTCATCAAGCATCGTCCTCCCAAGTCATCAAGCATCGTCCTCCCAAGTCGAACCCATAGCCCCCGCCCTCTCGACCATCTCTCTTGCGTGAGAGCCTGATCGTGATGGGGGCGCCGTGTCTGTTTCTTGCCTCGGAGGCAACGGCGTAATCATGGGCGGCATCCACCCTTTTCTAGTTCCTTGGACAGTTTTGATGACCTCGCAACTATACGAAGGTCGATGTCTCGACGCCGGCACGACATCCGTCTGGCACTGCTGATACTGTTGCTGTTGCTGCTGCACTTGGCCGTTGAACCGCTGGGTCTCCTGATTCTGCATCTGCTGTCTGCGGATAACCTCCTCGCAGTACTGCGCAAAAGCGTACTCCGAGGAAGGACAAGTAGAAGAGGAAGAAAGGCAATCTTCCTCGTCCAAGATGACCGCATCAGCCAGCGCAGCTCCAGGATCGGCGTCGTCGCTGTCGTCGACTTTCTCGTTGTAGCTGCCGCAATCACCAGCCTGGAGAGGAGGCGTCATTTGCGCACGTGAGTGGCGCGATATCATGTATTGCGCTATCTGTGTATTGTGGGGCATCTTTGGCGCGAAACCAGGGGGCGGTGGTCGGGGACGATAGCCTTTAGGTGCTGTCGTGGTATTTGTGGGTATGCGCGGTCTGCGGTTTTGGCTTTCTTCGGTAAATGCGTGGCGACCAGGTTGGAACTGTGTGGGATGGTCTGGAAGGGGCTCTGTGTTTGCAATCATGGGTGGACGAGGACGTCGTTGATGCTGTGCGTCGATGCGCTGTTTAACACTCGTTTGATCCGCCGAAGTGATGTTGCCATCCGACAGTTGTAGAAGAGGATTAAAGCGGCCGCGCATAAATTGTTCATATTCATTTGCATTGGAAGGGAGCCGGTTCTGCGCAGGAGTCCATCCTGGTGGGATGCATATCTCAGAGGTTGATGCGCTGCGGTCAAACCTTGGTCGGCCAAACATTTGGCGTGTTTCATCGTCGTGAGCAGATACATCTCGTAGACGAGGGTAAGCTTTACTTGTGTCGACGAACTTCTTGTTCGCGTCTTGCTTGGCTTGTTCTATGCGACCTCGCTGACAGTTGATGCAGTCGCCTTGCCACTCTTCCAATACTGGGTCCCGGAACGCCCAAGCGAATCCATACTCATGGCAAGAAGACCGGTTTCGCCTCCAGGCAATAAGGCATCGACGAGGGTCTTCTGTACTGGTGTGGCCACACTGCCATGATTGCTTGACTTTCTGACACATGATGAACCTGATAGCTGGCAAATGTTTACTACCCAGCCAGGTAGCAACAAGCCAGCTTATATGGTTGAAGAGTGCCTGCAACACGACGTGTATGTCTCAGCGGATCCCAAACAAGATGGTAAAGTGAGTATCCCGAGATGACAGAACATGCATAGGCAAGATGTCAGGACCAACGCATTCCATATTAATAGATTAAACAACGTTGTACATTGTTATCTTCGTTACACCAAGAACCCTGAGCGTGACCGGATTTTGATGGCTCTGTATGGCAGACCACGCAGCCTCCGTGCTTCCTGCGATATCTGACGTGGTTGGGCAGAGGCAAGGCGTCCTATAAGCTTGATTTGCTACCCTCTTCAACAAATCATATCAGAAATCACATTATTCGTGTGGCAGGCATGTGAAAGTAAGGAATGCTAACCGCCCGTGGTTGAATCATGGATGTTTGCAAGGAGACAAACAGATGTGGCGGACATGCTCAACATAACACAGGTCAACAGCAGATAGATCAGAAAGGAAATATGCATTGCTTAACGCCATGGTTCAAACGGAGTGCCTAACGCCGCTGACAATTTCAAGACTGTTTGGTCGGAAGAGGCGCTTCGCCAAAGTACCTTGACCGCCAGGGGTCGAATGCGATCGTTTTGGGACCCGACACAATGGTAGTGGTTGCTTCGATACGGGAAGTAGTGAAGATAGGCTGCTGCAGGACAGGGGTGTGAATAAATGAACTAGGTCGTCACCGAACATCTGTAGAATGTAATCCCCGAATCATCGGTGAAGGAGTTGAGGCCTTGGCGCTTCAGTGTTGCTTCCGTGGGTCACGGAGGCGCACCACTTTGATGCCCATGTTTCCTGCACGCGTCGGTCGCCGCCATGGCGCCCGTATGGTCAAGTAAGGTAGGGTCGTAGGTGTCCACAGTCCGTTCGGAATCGAATCCCCGGATTGCTCAACGTCGATCAGATACGGTGAAGATGGTATACGTCGCAAATTATCTGCAAGGTACATTTGTTCTATCGTAGAAGCTGTTGCTAAAACAATTCACAAGATAAGATAAAGTAAGGCTGTCAAGGTTTAGTTCCATGGGAGTGCAGCTGTTCTGCTTGTTTGAGTAGATTCGAGTGAGGTAGGGAGTATGATGTTAACCGCGCAGGCGAGAAGGTCGACCGGCGAAAGGAACGAGTCATATTCTGTATGTAACATGAGGCATTTCTTCTTGATTTGTATAGATGAGTTCTCTTGCTTGCATCGACATGATAGATCTATGAAGACGGTCCGAGCACATCACTACTGCCGGCTGCGTACACCCGCGCAAACCACAGTGGATCTGCTCCCTCTGGCAACAGCCAAGAGATCATATTTACCAGGATTCGGGGTCCATCTAAATGCTTCCAGCCGATACAGGAAGCCGGTGAGGTGGAGAACACGTCAACCACGTTTCGAGAGCACTTCACGATTGTGCGAAAAGAACAGTGTAGAGGATTATTTTATGATGAAGAATTTCACGTTTCTCGTTGTACTGTTCGTCGTCATCGCTTTGCCATGCTTGACAATTCTCTCATCATTCTACTAATCTTCATCGAAGATCTGGAAAGTATTTTCCATGATCGTGGTGAGTACACGTACTTGAAGTCCTGCATCCTGCACAGCCCCCAGTTGTCCCTCACCAAGTCCCATGAGCGTAGGAGCGAAGCAGATGCCGAGATTGCTAGTCCCCATGCGATTCGCGCTTTCCCGACTTCTTACCCGCTCTAGATGCAGAACAAGTGCTCTTAAAGTGGCGTAATGGGAGTCTGGAAGGTCGTTGATGATTGCGTGCACAGTGTCACGGCGAACGACTTCGTCCTCGATACGGGCAGCTTCAATGAAACGCGAGTAGTTGACTTTAGTCAAAAGTGGATCGGGTAAATCGCGGAAGAATGTCTTCAGAAGACCTGCGACGGAGTTGATGTCGTGTGAGAATGAGGTGGGGTTGCGGAAGTCGACGGCGGAAGAGTCTGTTTAAACGTCTGTTAGTGCTTGTAAGAGCGATGGAGGCGAGTCATTCTATCGACACATACCATGATCAAACAGTGACTTGAGCTGTTGCACGTGTGCTGATGTGCCGTTAACGCGGTAGATGCCTTCCATGTCCAGGCCAAAGAGATCAACCGCTTGCATACACTGGTAGACAACCATGGGTACTGCAGTACCATCTCTCCTGAACAGCTCCTCAAGGTTGACGCCAAAAACAGGCTTCAGTGGCGGTAATGATGATGCCATGGTCGAAGGGGGCGCCGCGTTGTGAGGAGGGCCATTGTTCTGTGACTGGTGCTGACCCATGACTGCGCCTAGTCCGCCGTTACTGTTGTAAGCAGACGGATTGGGGTAGGATGTTGGAGAAGTTGGCGATGTGATTGGCAAGTCGCGCACAGAAGAACCGCTGGACGGGTATGGGGGGTTATTGACTTGGTTTGGTGATTGTTGTGACTGGCCGTAAGGCGGGCTCGTTGTGTAGGTAGGATATGATTGAGCGGTGGGGGGCGGCTGTGGTGAAGGCGTTGGGGACACACTATGTCGGTTGTTCGCTGAGTTATATTGCTGTGCTTGTGTGCCAGGACCTGAGAAAGTGACTGCTGCAGGCTGCGAAGGAGAGGGCTGATGATGTGTGGACGAAACTTGTCTGCTTTGAGGCGCCGGGGTTTGCTGCTTTGAAAGGAGAGTCTAAGGAATGATGTTAGACTCATACCTCAAAATGTTGCTTTAATGGTCAAGTTGCGAGAATGAAGATAGCAAGCGATGTGCAAGTAGTGACGACGATGAATAACGCGTATGACAGTTGACAGAGATTATAGAAATGACGCGGCTGGGCAATCAAAACGAAACTTACAGGGTGCTGTTTGTATTGTATCTCTTCTGTTCGGGCGGGTATTTTAGAAGTATGGTTTAGTATGTAGCTCTGGAAGTCTTTGTCGTTGTCAATGTCAAGGACGACATCTCTCATGCTTCGCTGAGGCGCTCCTCCATCGGTGGGAGGAAGGGGGCTGACCACAAGGCCATTACCCAGTAGGAGCTTCTCGTTGAAAGTTGCTATGACAGGGTCAGTGCATGACATAGGACGACAAGGATATAAACGGAAGTAACATACCAAACTTCTGCAATTGCAGAGCCAGACCAGAGTCGCACTCCGTAATCAGCTCTTGCAGAGCTTTGACAGCCTGCGGTCTGCCCGTCCTGATGAGCTCTTCCCTTTGTGCCCTTGCAGTGTGGACCTTTTGCTGATAATCGCTGTCGGCGGCCTGAAGTTTTCGAAGAAGATCTTCCTCAACCTGTGCAGCACTCTTCGGCCCCTTCAAGCCCAATCTCCTGCTGCCTTTGGCGTCACCTGTCCTGGCACGGTCGTAGTCCTCGGCGAGACCATCATATTTGGCCTTTGCCTTTTCCATGGCACTTTCTGCATCAGTGGCCCTCTTCTCGGCATTCAGGCCCTCGTGTTTCCAGTGTTTCCTTCCCGACTCGATGTTCCGAGATAGCTCATTCAAATCCTCGTGCATCTGATGAATGGAAAGGGCAAACTGCATGCCGTTGTCCGCGAATCGCTCGTGCAGTCGCATAACCTCTTCCAGCTGACGAACATAGGTACCTTGTCGAGAGTCTAGCTTGCGGATGCTCTCCTGGTGCGACTTGGCAAGACGACGGAGGCCAGTCGCATGGTCTTCCTCGATTGAACCACGTTTCTTGAGAAAGATTGCATAGTCCTGGTATATTAAATGAGCATGCGGACAAAACAGAGCACATGCAAATGGAGTGGTTACCTTTGCCGAAGCAATACTCTGCTTCAAACGAGCAAGGAGGGTATTGATGCCAATCTTTAAACGGGGGTTAGTCTGGTTTATCGTCAAAGTGAGACATCAAACACGATACATCAGAATATAAGACACTTTCGACGCCCTTTTGAACTTGATCGTCGACATGGTGGTTGGTGGATGGGACAATGGCGGGTTGTGTTTCAGAAGAGGGGCCGTTTGTGAATAGATCCTCACCATCAGTGAGCTTGTCAGGATCTGGAGAATCGGACATGATTGTGTTGTATTCCTCGACTATCTATACGGTGTGTGGTTGAGAGCAGTGGATAGGGCGAGACAGTCTGAATAAGAAGTGGGCGGTTTATGGTATAAAGTTGGCACTCGTCGGGCAACGCGCCTGCGCATGTCGCAACATTCAGGGCTCAGGGCAGGCGCGAACGAGGCGGAGCATTACTCGCCGCGTGTCCAAGCTTTAGGTGCTTTCTCGAGTTAGATCCCGACATGTCATGGGGGAAGTGCGGCGTCATTGCCAAGAATACCATACAGATCGAGTGCAGCTCTCGTGTCTCCAGCTCGGGTGATCGTCAAAGATACTCGCCCGTCTTTTCTGCAAGCATTCACCAAAATAGTTGTGTTCACTCCCAACATCCAAGAAATATGGCAGACGTACAGCCACCTCTCAGCTGGCAAACATCCAACCAGACCCAACCGCGACAGGCCACTTGCCTGCCCTCTGAAGTCGTCACATGTCTGGAAAATGCTCGATTCGTAGGTTAATCCATGTATACAATCAGACTCATCTCTAATTCATCCCGACAGTTACACCTCGCAACATGCACTGACAATCAGCCCCACGTCTCCCTCATGAATTATACATATCTCCCCAGCAATCCGTTCTCATCCAACACCTTCCTACCTGCTGGTCCCACAATCATCATGACCACCAATCCTAGCTCAAAGAAGACTGGCAACCTTGTCTCGAACCCCAACGTCAGTCTACTAGTCCACGATTGGGTCAGCCACCGACCACCCACCAATTCTCGTTCCATCTCGCCTGATGGTCGCCGCAATGCTGGAAGAAGTTCGCTGGCCACATTGCTCATGGGCATGAACACCTCAGCCATGGGCTCAATCTCCGCCACAATCAACGGAACCGCCCATGTTCTTCCACAGGGCAGCGAGGAAGAAAAGTGGTGCAAGACTCAGCACCTGGAGAACAACACCTTCGAGGAAGGTCAATCACAAAGCATCTTGAGCTCAAGTCCGAGCCAAGGCATGAGTGGTGCCGAAGATGGAGGTCGACAGGCTTTTGTCGAGGACGAGGATGTCCGTGTTGTTGTGGTCAAGATTAGCGAGGGCAGGATAGCAGATTGGAAGGGTGGCGTCAAGGACTGGGTCTTAGCACCACAGTCTGCTGAACAAGGCATACCAAATGGCATCTAATTTGTCAACATTCAACGAGACGGCAATTAATGAGAGGGGAAAACGGACTTGACCACCATACAAAATTGTAATAGGTAAATTGCAAGGCCAAGGCCGTCTGTCCAACTATCCGAACCTTATTTTCATGTTTCTTGGGGAGGTGAATTGCCAATAGACAGTGAGACTTACTCAGGTCACTCATTCGGGCTGTACGATATTCTCTTTGTTGAGATCGAACAGAACAGCCATGTCCGGCGAATCAAATTGGCAAACCAAACAAAGAGATTACTCACAATCACTGCATAATCGAGTCCCTATTCACCTGCCACTCCTGCGATAACCCCGCATCGCAACTAAACGGAACAAGCTGACATGGCAGACGACCTTAGAGGTCTACTGACGGGGGCCGTGACTGGAGCCATGGGTCTGGGCTTTCGAGGTGTAAGAGCCGTTCTCCATGCTGGCGTCGAGGCAGCAGAAGACTGGCTTGCGCGCCGAAATTTAGACGAAAGAAGGGCAAGAGAAGCCTTGATGTACAAGAACTGGCTTCGAGATACGCATCTGCCCGACAACGCCGAATGGACAGGAATAAAAATGGTCGGAAGAGGTGGACAGGGTCAAGCCGGCGTGTGGTTCAAGCTGGACCAGAACAAGAAGATTCTGGATCGTATGGTCGTCAAGGAGAGTTACGTCAATCCTGGAGCGTTCGTCGATGATTACATGTGGACTTTTCCGGGCAAAAGGTACGAATGTCCAAGAGATGCTGCGACCCATGCCATTTGTAGCCCTTCTCCAGAGCTTACAAATACCCTGGCCGACAGCCATGGGATCGGGCGACCACCACCAGCAAACACTGGTAGCGCAGCAGATGTCTTGCCCAGAAGAATAGGAAAAGGAAGCGGCATCATCCGCCTTCGACAGCAGCTTGTTGACAGACACAAGATGAAGTATCGCGTATACATGGACTATGCCAGCCATCAGGATCTGTGGAGGCTTGTCACTCGTCATAGGTCGAAACGGTAATGTTATCACGAACTTAGCCGTGAATGTTTAGTAGCTGATATCGTCCGTTGCAGCAAAGTTCCAAGACGTCATGATAACGGAACCGTCTCGATGGTGACCCAAGGACCGGCGCCAATCCACGAGACGTATATCTGGTTTGTATTGTACCATCTCATGCTCGCGTGCAAAGCCATGGAAGATATTGAGTTTGGCAGAAAGGGAGAAATCATTCATCAGTAAGTAGTGGCCAATTCTTATCCAGATGTGATCATGTAGGCTGACTTGCTCTATCAGGGACATCAAATTCGAAAATAGTCAGTCTCAGTCTTGAATATCCACCATAGTACAACCACTAAGAACTGTGTTAGCATTCCTTTCGGAGCCCGATCCAGATTGGTTCCCATGCTATCCAATTCCAAAGGTGATTCAATGCCACGTCAAAATAGGAAAACTTATATTGACATGTGTAAAGATTGGAGATTTCGGATCTGCCCACATGACCTGGCCCGGCGATCCCAGCAACCCAAGAGACTGGGCCGGAAAAGATGCAATGACACACGGCTACGCTCCTGGAGTACGTTACCTACCCTACACCAAATGACTTCCAATCTCTCTGCCCCTGAGTTGATGACGTGCTGACTTGGAGCAGGAATATCGACACCCCGATCGGACACGCAGAACTTCCGCAATCAATGTCTGGCAATGCGGTCTCGTCATCCTTGGTCTCATGCAAAACAGGAACCCCTACTTCAACTTCCACTTTGTCCACCCTGTCATAGACAATCTCGCAGGCAGGTATACCTCCGGCCTCATCGAAGTCGTGAGCCATCTTGTTCGTGACAAGCCTGAATCGAGGCCTAAGCCACAACAAGTGATCGATCTCATCGAACGCAATCGGGAAAGAGCATTTCCAAACGGTATTGAATATCGTGAGACTGCAAAGGATTTGTACCACATGCACATCCGTGGGGTGGACGATGAATACAAGATTGGCATGGCATATGCAGCGTCAGTGGAGGATCCAGGTTACATTCCTACCGGCATGTCTGATAGTGGACAATTGGTTGGGGCACCTGACTTTTCAGATAGTGGAGAGCTCGTCAACCCTGCTGGGAGGTAACCAGATGAGAAGATTGTTTCCAGCTTTCCAGCGCACTCATTGATGTGCATTGAATTACTTGATCATCATGAAATGTTTCTTGATTCACCGGCTATTTTGGGTGTTGCGCCCCTTCCTTAAAGGTTTTGTTGCTGACTTCCTTATAAGTTCTGTTGCGTGCCTTCCTGATAAGTTCCGTTTGCACCTTCCGCGGCTTATGCTTGCCTACTCAAGCTTCACTTTCACTTCCTCCATGTATTGACGGAAAGCAACCAAGCGAATCTTACCTTCTACATCATCGTCACCATCATCAGCATTCTACCAGTCATGAAGCCTCGCGCAAGAATGGCGTCCCTGCTTCACTTGCCTGACGAGCTCAAATCCATGATCGTGGATCACATGGCTCCGACAGATTTGCGTCAAGCTCGACTCGCTTGCAGAAAGCTGCAGCAGATCACTTTTGATCGATTTGTCAAAATGCACTTCTTGACCATTTGCATTCTACCCACCAAAAAAGCCCTGGATAGAGTGAAGGAAATATATTCTAACGTGAAGTTCGCCAATCTGAATCTGGTAGTCGATGTAGAAATCTGTTCGTCAATCTACAGATTCTCGCATTATGAGCCCTCCCAGGAGCTCGACGATGAAGAGGAAGAGGAAGAGGAAGAGGCATGTTCCGTTTGGGATCCACCAGATATATGTTCCGATGACTGCGGCCCATTCGAGCACGTCAGCCATGAATGGCATGCGGCCACGAACACCGCTGTTCAATATTTGACTGACGTGGAGTCTTTCGTCGATGACTGTGCCGAAATGATGTCCCATCTTACTGTCAATAACTTGACTGTTCAGAACAGCTATCCTAAAGTCGCCGAAGACGGTCTCTTCACGAACTCAAATGCTCTCATCATCGGACGCAGGCGGCTTGTGCAAGCCACGAGTAAAGATCCATTGCAAAAGACACAGAAGTCGCCTACATGGGATGTGCTCGAACCGGACATCCACACACTAATGTGTGACGCAGTCATGTTGGCCGCGACCTTGACCCATCAGGACATGGACATGGTCAAAATTGGCGGCGTACAGCCTCAATTCATGGACATCATGACGCATGACAAGCTGCTGAGGGAAAGCCCAACATGGGGGACTCTCAGAATGCTGAGCCTGGAGATAAACATGCGGGGTTTTGATGCTGGAGCATTCGATTATGATGCTATGGATCTCCTTCGCTTCTTACGAATGCTTCCAGCGTTATCGTATCTTGATCTCGAGTGTTCGTACGGGGAGGGCGTCATCTTCAAGGACCTCTTTCTGCCCTGCCTGGACCATCTGAGTGTTGGACTCTGCAGCGACGGGCTGAATATCGCCTATTTTTCATCATTCCTGGCGCGTCACAAATTGACGCTACTTGACTTTCATGCAGAAGTGGCCATTTGGGAAGATGATAGACGCGAGCCATGGCAGAAGCTCTTCAAGCAGCTCGCAATTGAGATCAAACTAAGGGAATTCAGCATCACGCTCAACCAGGAACAATTTGAGGGCGAAACCGCTGGTGATATTGCAGGAGCTCTGACTGCGCTCATCGAGGCGGTAATGAGATGTCCACTCATGGGAGATCTACTCAGTGACTACGAGATCAGTGACGATGTGAACAGTGACGACGATATCAGTGGTGACGAAGACAGCGAAGAAGAAAGCAGTGACGAAGGAAGCAGTGAAGAAGAGAATAGTGACGACGAAAGTAGTGACGACTGAATTGAAAGATGACCGTCACAAGGCCCACGGGGAAATGGAGCGGACGACGATCGACATTGACAACTAAGTAATGCATGTCGACCATCGACGGAGCAAGAAGCGCAGGAGATCCCGTGAGCTCAGACAAGAGCTGCAATCTGGCAATTCGCGTAGCTTAGTCCGGCAACCACAAAATGGCTACGCTCGCGCACATCATTGAATTGAGTTGCGGTGTGACGATTGCCTAGGTGTTGAAGAAGAAGATGTTTATTCCATAGTTAGTGGTGGCCAACTGTGCAGGGTCTCAGCTTTACAACACGCAGCTACAATAGAAGGCCCTACATGCAAGCGCCGAAGAAGAACGGCACTGGCCCATGTGTCAAGGTTGCTCGTAAAGCACAATTCACGTAAAACAAGATGGTTCGTTTATCAAGACATGGAAAGATTGTCTGCCTTGAGATTCAGCTTCCGAACATGTGTGCCATGTGATTGCGAATCTTTCTTTTTTACGCTCATTGACCAGCTCATGATGGTACTAATACTCTTCTCGTCTCGTTGCGTACAAAAAAGGGGGTATCTTGTCCTTTCTTTCCAAACTTCTTCCATTCATCCATTTATCCCCAGACCAAAGTTCCCAATCAACCATTGAACCATAAAACGCCAGCCTGTCCTGTCAACTCCTATCATGTCCGATGGTCCAGATGCAGCGATTACCCAAAATGAGCCACACACTCTGCTCGCACAAGACTCAAGAATACTCTCAAGCAGCCATACTCTGTTTCCGACTCGGCGGCTGCAGATTACCAGACGAAGGCATCCTCCCATGCGTCTGCAACCCACTCATCCTCCTCCCATTATCACCACCTCCTCCTTCCCCACTGCCATTCATCCCAAACCCATTCAACGCCGCGCCAAGTGCCCCATCATCCTTCGGTGGAGCAACAGACGTCCTGAACAAACCTCCTCCACCCCTGCCGCCAAGTGCACTGCCTAGCATCTCCTTCATGCGCACCATTTGGTAGCGTTGCTTAAGCGGGACACGGTAGTTGTGCACAAGGGGCGCAGGACGGGAGCGCATGAGGGCAGCCATGACGAGGTCTTTTTCCTCGTCCGAGTCGATGGGGCCGGTTGCAGTGAGTTCGTCGTCTTGGGAGGGTTCCATGGCGTCCAGTGCTGCTTCTGTATTGGAGACCGATGATTAGATGCTGTGCCTTATTGTTCGAGCTGTAAAGTGAAAAGAGGAGGGGAATGAAAGATACATACTCTGCAATTTCGCCTGATTCTTCCGTTGGTAATCCGCCAACAGTTTATCATAAGGCGCGCTTCGTCCAGGAACAGCGCGTTTAGCGCCCATAGAATGAGATTTACACGTCAGACTACGCGCACACTGTCCACCATTAGGCAGTTCGACACCGCATTGTTTCTCGACATCAACAGGCGCTTTAGGACGAGGCAGCTTAGTCTTGCCCTCCTCCTTTTTCTTCTTCTTGCTCTTCCCGCCTAGTCCTTCGTCTTCAGCTTTGCGTTTCTTACCGCCGGCCTCTGTCTTGCCGGCGGTGGTCTTGCGGCCTTCGTTGGGCCCGCCGGGGATGCTGTCTTCGGCCTCGGGCGTCTCGCTGTCGTTGCGAGCGCGGTCGGCGCGGAGGGCGGCATCGCGGGCGTCTTTTGCTTCTTTCTTTTTGCGTTGCTTTTCTTGCTTCTTTTGGAGGCAGTCTTCGATGTGGGCTTTGGCTTTGTGGCGGAGGATGGGCCGTTTACAGTGGTTGCACTTGACCACGTCCGGGACGTCGGTTAGGGGGTGGCCTGTTGCAAACGAGGAGGCGAGATGGGTTGGGATACGGTTGATTGTTGGAATGGGGGTCGGGATGTCGCCTGGAGGTTGTTGTAGTGTCAGTAGATGGTTGGTATCGGATGTGGGTGCAGTATATGTTTGCGCACCTCCGGCCAGATCGGTATCCCAAGAACCAGGCTTGTTTGCCTTGGGCAGCTTCTTCTTGACATCATCCTTGACCTTGACCACTTTGTTTGCCGATGTCGACGAGGACGTCTTGAAGAAGTTGCGCGACTTTACTTTGCCATTCGTCGTGGGAGTCGGCGCTGGTGCCTGGAGTCAGTGACAGTCCATGATATCTGGTCGATTATGCGTCTTACTCTTCCGACTATTGCCGTTTGGCGCCATGTTATATGGTTGATAGCGTCACAAGCTTACCACATTTGTTGATATGTATTTACTCCAATACCAGGAGTACTTTGTATTGACTGATAGCGATGCTATTACTCCGCAGTATGACGACTGGCATGTGAGACTCTTGGCACATGAGGTCCAACAAAGACGGTCTCGTACAAGCTTGTTCCCGGGGACTGTCCGGTCTCGGTCACGTGTCGTGCTTAACCATTACATCCATCCCTTCCATCTTAGCAAGGCACTGTCCAAGATCCGATGTATTCTTGAGGAGCAGTAGATCTCCTTCTCTCATATCGTAGTTTTCGCTATGAGGATTCTACTTCGTGGGCTATGCAGAGCTCCCGGGTAGTATCTTCTGATCAAGTGACCGCAGGATCTGCATCTGTCGTTTGAACAACCACTCACGTTCCACAAAGCGCTCGAAAATTAGTAGTGAACATGAGATAAGGACTGCCAATCTAGCCATTCATAGCGCCGCATCTGTAGTACATATCTGGCACATATCTAGATGCTTGGGAAACAGTTATATATCTTCACTGCGATTGTTTTTCGAATATGATAAAATGGACAGGGTAGCCCTATTTCTGCATGCACTTGAACAAAGCTGATCTTAGGATCATCCATCAAGGCAACGCTCATCTTTACGAGACGGGAGATCACAAGCGAGAGAGCATAGGCTGCAGGTGGTCACCTTAGGCATTCCCTTGATTTGATTCAGGTTTGAGGTAATAATATCCGCAACGCTTGCTTTATGATGTATACCTCCGAAACGCCTTTTGCATGCAACTTGAAATCCTTTTACCAGAACGCCAATCAAAACCTCGCTACCAATCTATCACAGTCTACGGCCTCCTCAAAGGATGTGCCTCCGTGTTGAAAACAAATTCGTCCAGACTAATAACGTCCGGCTCACTAAAGATCAAATAGAAATACTTCAAAGTCTCGCCCGTCCAGAAACTCTCCATCGAGTCGGAATGCTTCGTATCCTTTACGCTCTTGGCTGTCACGTCCTCAATCGACGCATACGCAATGTCAGTCTTTGCATGGCGCTCAATCGCCTGAAACATGTTCCATGCCTTGTCCTGCAACTTGCGGTCGCCAGTGATTCGATAGAGGATAAAGACTGACTCAATCGCCTCTGGCCGGAGCAGATATCGCGAGTCGAGAATGTCGGCAAAACCAGGAGCGAGGCCTTTTGCTGATATCACCTTCTGCGCGTGATCATCGAGACTCATCAGCCGGGCGTCGCTATCGTGGTTGGCCTCTCGAATGGCTTCGAACCACTTTTGGTCGCTCCATTCGCAGTCTTCATCGTTGTGGCAGGATGCGGCCATGAAAGACTCTGGCATCACGCCTGTAGGCATCGATTCGTAAGCCCAAACACACCCATCGACGAGCTGTCGAGCTGTTTGCAAATCATGCGGCGAGTCGAATGCTCGAGCAGCAAGGCCGACCATGCCTCCGACAAAACAGGTGAGATGTGCTGCTTCCGTCCGCAAGTGGATTTGAGGACCGCGTGTCACCTTCCCAGAACCGGAGAATAGAATCAGTTCGTTTTCGGGGTTGAGCGCTCTGTAGAAGAGCTGTTCCTTCGCCACATCGATGAATTTCTCGTACATTGCCTGGTATTGAGGACTGCAGCCTCCAAGCATAAGATGTTGTTTTGGAAGGTATTCGTATAGTGAGTCGGCCAATGCACCAAGGGTGAAAGAGCGGTCCTTGGTGAAATCCTGATTTCTGGCATCCAGGTTGATTGGCCATACGCCAGGAACTTTGGTATCGTTCTGCTGTGCCTCAAAAATGTTCATGATGCGCTGGATGGCGTCGTAGTACTTGGGATCACCGGAAAGCTGGGAGAGGCGAGTGAATTCGAGCGAGAAGGAACCGTATTCAGCTCCCAAAACATGTCTCGGCGCTTCTTGTATGCCTCCAGATGCTGCATGCTTCCAGTCCCAGTGCATGATGGGCATGCGGTTTGGCGTGTCAAATGCTACATATAGCATGTCCCCCAGCTCAATAGCCTTCTCCAGAAGAATGGGATACTTGCCTCCACTGACATCGTAAGCACTCAGAAAACCGCCAAGATAGCGAATGGTCGTCTCGAAGATGTTGATCTGGAACAAGGGAGAAGTTGAAAAGTCGATTCGATGTAGAGCAGCAACAGCCATGGCAAAGTCCTTTTTCATGCCCATGATCCACAGAGTATCGAGACTGTCAACAAGGGTTGCTCCCCACCCGCCAAAGCCGTTCTTGTAATCACCCGTGATGGGAGTCACTTCATCCTGTAACCATGCGTGTCTTTTATAGCCTTCCCAGGAATGCACAAAGCTTTTCTTGACTGCCTGCAGTCTTTCTTGACGCTCTAGCTTCTCCAGTGGTGTTTCTGGCTCGAATACATTCTGAATGGCAGGTATGGGTGTAGAGTGTCCAGTCGGAAGTGGTATCATGGACGTCACAGGAAAGTGAGTAGGAACATCTTTCCATCTTCCAAAGCCAGGCAGTCGGGCTGGTGGAGGGCCTTGTAGTTTTGGTATCGATGGTTGGGTCAAGTAGGCGTGGGCATCAAACAGGCTGTAGATGGTGCAAAGACTGAGTATAGTGACGAAACAGAAGGTAACATATCGACGAGAGATCGATAGCATAATCAAAGAGTGACTGAATGAAAAGGGCAGACAAAGAACGTTGGTGAGGGTGGTATGAAATCCTCGAGGGCAGTGTATCAAAACACCAATGTATATGCAGTAAAAGACGGAAATGTATCAAGGAAAGGACGACTCTCAACAAGTCAGCTCAAAGTGCAGAAACAAGACAAAGACGAATGCAGCAAAAGAAAGGCAGGGATAAGAAGGCTGCATCATATGCATGATGGCGGGCGCTGACATCTCCAACTCTCCAGTCCGCACCTCCATCCCTGACCACGCGACGCACGGGCACTTACTAGCCCAAGCGTGTGGAGATCTACAGACGAAAATAACATCATTTTACCATGGGGGAAGACGTGGAGAGTCTGCCACAGAGCATCTGGTCTTGTGTGCTTTGGACAAGACAAGATGGAGTATTGTTCTTTAGAGGATGCGACTAAAAGTCCCCATTTATTTAATCTCTCATGGCGTGCCGTTTACCGATGATTTTAGATTCTTTGTCTGACCGCTTTGGGCATGATGGGGTCCACTTGCCCACCTTTTGAGCCTCGTCGCGTGGAATCTTGGCGCGTTTCAGCATCCGCGATATTGCCGACGCGGTTTCGCAGACACCTCTCATGACGAGAGAAGACCGAATTGTTTGCGATTTAGACCTTGTGGGCGAGATACAATGTCGGAACTCTATCCCACGTTATCCCAATGTGCGGTGGTGGCCACGGCTTTGAAAGTTCTTTTATGGCCTGCATAGTAAGTTTGTGAATTGGTGACATCTGTCTACATGAGCTTATAGGGGTTGTAGTAAGTCTACTGATTTTGAGGTGCATCGTAATTGGCTCGCCATTACGCATTCGTTGCCAGTGCAGCAATGGTACTATGAGGTTTGTTGTGAGCACCATGTTCTGAAGATCACCAGATGTTGAGTTCAAAACCAGAAAACATCAGAATGGACTCTCGACTATCCGCCTTTCTTTGCAGGCTTCGAATGGATCATGTCCCAGGCTGCAAAGTATGCGGATCATGAAATGTTGCAGGTCGAAAATCTGGGCTACGACAGCTGGCAGACTGTGTACTTTCAGAGAGCTACCGTATTAGTAACCGAGCTGGTCCTTCTTCTTGCCTTGTACCTGTACGCTCGACGTTGTCCCACATGCAAGTATCTCGACTAAACAGCATGCAGCTATGTTCAAAGCTCACCACTGAGCTCACGCAAGACCTCTCACGCGGCAGCTTTGTCCATTTTCCTATCTCCTGGCCTCCTCATCATCGATCACATCCACTTCCAGTACAATGGCTTCCTTTATGGCATCCTCATTCTTTCAATAGTACTAGCACGCAAGTCTAGTGGCCTACTATTGTCAGGGTTTCTTTTCGCTGTCCTGCTATGCTTAAAGCATATCTATCTTTACCTGGCGCCAGCATACTTTGTCTACCTCCTGCGTGTATACTGCGTAGATTTCAGATACACTTTGCCAAGAATCCGGTTCTTGAACTGTGTCAAGTTGGGCATCGCTCTGGCTTCTGTCTTTGCACTAGCTTTTGCGCCATTTGTCTACTGGGGACAGATGGATCAGCTTTTGAGTCGTCTATTTCCATTTTCAAGGGGCTTGTGCCACGCTTACTGGGCACCTAACGTGTGGGCTATGTACTCATTTACCGACAGGGTTCTGATCTATCGTGAGTGGCTTGGACAAGATATGACGGGCCCACTTACTGACATCTGCAGTTGCACCTTACCTCAAGCTCCCAGTAAACCAAGAAGCAGTGACGAGCGTGACTAGGGGACTCGTGGGAGATACTGCTTTTGCCGTACTTCCCGACGTCCCACCTCGTATGACTTTTGTGCTGACTCTTGCGGCACAAGCGGTATGTGAACATTTGATATGTTGACGGGGAAACCCTGTACTGATTCGGTAACAGCTCCCTCTCATCACTGTTTTCTTCGTTCAACCTACCTGGGAACTGTTCGTTGGTACAGTCACTCTCTGCGGATATGCCTCTTTTCTGTTCGGCTGGCATGTCCACGAAAAGGCAATCTTGCTCGTTTTGATCCCCTTCAGCTTGATTGCGTGGAAGGATCGCCGCTATCTTGGAGCCTTTCGACCACTTGCCGTGTCAGGCCACGTGTCTCTGTTTCCATTGCTGTTCACAACTCAGGAGTTCCCCATCAAGACGGTATATACTATCTTCTGGCTGGTAGCATTCTTGTTGGTTGGCGATCGCCTTGCTCCTGCGTAAGTCGACTAGATTTTGAATACAGGTTTTTGAACATGCTAACGATTACGCAGAGCGTCAAGACCAAGAGTCTTCCTACTCGACCGGTTTACTCTTCTTTATATCATTGTGGCAATCCCATTGATTGTGTACTGCTCATTGATCCATCAGCTGATGTTCGGGGTCAAGTTTGAGTTCTTGCCACTGATGTTCATCAGCTCATACTCTGCAATCGGCGTGGTAGGGAGCTGGATTGGATTCCTGATTGTTTTCTTTACATCTCAAAATTGGAGCAGGTAGCCTAGAGTAGCTCAGCACTTTGTATTGTACTGTGTTAGTCTCGGCAGAAGAGTCAAGGTAGATTGGTTGTGGCGCTCATTGGTGGAATTGGGTCAGAAGTCAGAGCTTTAGAGGCCAGCCAAGCTGTGGTAGACATGTATGCAGCCCTGCCTCATTTTGCCCGCAATGGCGTTGCATGAGATATCTAGACGAGTCGAGAGCTCGAAAGTATCCAAGGGACGCCGAATCGGCGGGCGTTTCGGCAAGTTAAGAGATGTATCCAACAGTGATAGCGGTAGGAGGAAGAAGTGGTTAATAGTGATCGAGGACAGGCGCCGCAATGACAATACAAAGTGGTTACATGCTCGTGTTTCCATATTGCTGGTCTCCTGGACGAACATGATCGACATCATCTACCAACATGCGGGACTGTGCGGCTTATATGAGTGGACAAGCTAGCCGCGGGGAGGAGGGTGCACAAGGGAGTGGAGTCTATTATATATTGAGCACAAGGCAATTACATGTAAGTGTTATAGCAATAGAGTGGCTAGTACATAGAATCTCTCAATCTTGAGGATTCGAAAGAGCCCACACATGACCATGTTGGTTGCGGCAATCAACTGGCAAGAGGCTGGTGAAGATTTGACGAGCATCCAAGAGTGTCGGCGTTGAGATGAGAAAATGAGGAGGGCCTTGCGGTTGCTCCCGCACGACGCTAGGGCTTAGCGGCAGCCGGCTTCACTCATGTCATCGTCGCGCACCGGCCGAAGAACTGGCACCACGCGTAGGTGCTGGAGTAGTAGAAACAGACCCGACCCCATTCCTAGCAGCACCGAATGGCTACCTCCGCGTCGACGGGCAAGCTTTGCCTTCTTCCCTTCTGCTTCTTCTTCTTCTACCGCCCTTCTGTCTACCATCCCCCACCTCCCACGTCGCCCTGCACCAACTTCCCATTTAATCCATTAGACGCGCTCTCTATCCGTCCTCGACTCCAGATTTATCGCGCGTCAGTGCTCGCGACTATCCTCCTCCGCCGCCACGACCCTGGGTAAAGCACCTGCAACTCACTTGTACCTGCCGCGCACATACGACGGGCGCTGCTTTACTCCCTTCTACCATCTGCCACCCATTTTATCTTGTCGGCACTGGGAGCGCTCTTCCCTCGCAAACAACTTCACTTCTATCCATTTCGGGAATTGAGGATTTAAAAGCCGAGACACTTTTTTATTCAACTGCTCTCAGCGTCTTCACCGCTGCCTCGGATAGCACCAGCCAGGCAGACTCACCAGCATGGTAAAGATGCACTCGCGGCAATCCCGCTGCTATATCTGATCACCAAAACTGACTTCTCCAGGTTTTATATAAGCGGAAACCGGTGACTTACCAACCTCCGCCGCAGCACATTGAAAAGAATGCCGAGGTAAAATCATACTGCTCAATCTTTACAAACAGTACAACAAGAGTCTTACCAAATCTACTATAGCTATGGATAATGCCAAAGTCGGGAGAGATCTTCACAGACTACGAGAGCTATCTGAAACGGTAAGGAGAACATTGTTGATCGTTCGGGGTGGGGCACTTTGCTGATAGAACATGCCAGATATGATTTTCTCAACCAGGTCCGCCTCACAAAGCCATCCCCAGGCATGTGCATCACTGACACCTCTCACAGAAGAAATTCACCGATTCGGTCAATGGCAAGTCTGGTCTGACTTACTTCGCAGCAGTCGACATGGAGGTGAGAAGTACCCACGCTACATTCATTTTCTGCATACTGACCACCACCGCAGACTAGCAGTTCCAGTGACATTGAGAAGCTCTTCCCAGACGCCCTTCGAGACCCCATTCTGCGCAAAGTTCAGTTCTCCACCATTTCCCGCATTGATGAGCTAGTATCCATGGTTTTTGAAGAGTTTAAGAATGACTTCTTTCCCGGCGAAGAAGTTGACATCACACTGCAGACTGGAGAGTCCTTGGATGGCACTATCAGGGAGAAGGCCAAATTCGAGGCTCTCCGCGCCCCAGATGGTTCCGTCCAACGACCCGCCTTTGCTCGTTACTTTGTCAAAGTCCACAACGATCTGGGCGACGAGGCTCTGGTCGATGACAAGCATATCAAGAGAGGTCGCAAAATCTTCACAAAGCAAAATCTACGATCCTTCCTCAAGAACTGCCTGGTTCGCGAGGCCTGGAATGGTGCACCGTGGCTTGTCAAGGAGCCAATTGCCCGTCAATACCGCCTACCTATGGAGATCCCCGCACACCTGGCTCATGGAGCAAATGCACAACCGGTCAGTCTTGTCCTTCCTCACAACACGCATGTACCATGGCATACTGATTTCTTCCAGCCATTACATCCAGTTTCAGGCCGTCAGTCCAACGGAAATGTAGTATTCAACAAGGTAAACGGTCGCAAAGGCAAAATCCTTACTCCGGGTGATTTTGCAAAAGAGAATCTACACCAGGTTGTCCATGCCTTTCTGCAAAATTGCCCTTAAGCTGTTCTTATCATCTGACTATCAAATAGGCACTTGCTCCTCTCCAGCTCAACGGCACTCACCCAGCACATCTCGCTGTCAAGGGCGAGACCCCTCGGCCTGTCCATGTACCCATCAAGTATCCCATCGAAGACCTGGAACTGCCCCCGAAACGCAATGGGAGCACACGCCCTCGTCTTAAGTTCGTCGCTCCAGAAAACCCTACAGACGACGATATCCGCCCTGAATCCGTTGGCAAACTTCTCGAGATCTGGAATACACTCAACGTGCAATGCCAATTCTTTCACCTCGACTCGTTCACGTTCGATGATTTTGTGGAAGCGATGAAGTTCTCATCCGACGACATTGTCTGCGAGCTCTTCGAGGAGATGCACTGTGCTGTCCTGAAGCGCATCGTCAACGAAGAAGGTGCTCTGCAGGTCACATTGCCCGACATGGCGCTTGCGGAGGAGACTGACTCCGAAGAAGATGAGAGCGAACCAGCAACGCCGGTTATTGATGTTCCAGCACGCTCGACCAGAAGTCGCTTAAGTCAGGTCATGATCGCAGACGCAAAAGATCACTCCAGCAAAAGCCCTTCCGAGAGCAGGCATCGCCCTCATCGAGCACCGGAAATGCTCGCCACCCAAGGATGGGTAGAACGACTTCAAGCTCGTGACTTCATCGAAGGTGGCTGGCAAACAATCATGGTAGGGTTATTGTACCAGCTATCACTCAGCCCCCGCCAGAAATCAGAATGCGACAAGATTCTTGCGCACCTCGCACCTCTGGATGAGGAGCCTACGCAGCAAACAGCCTGGCAGCGTTACGTTACACTAGACGTGAACAAACGTATCTCCGCACTACAGATGATTACCCTGCTTGCCGTGAGCACCAAGGCTCTGAGAGAGTACCTGGAAGAGTGCAGTGAAGCTCAGACTGAGATCCGAAAGCGAAAGCTGGATTTTCAGAAGGATAGAAAGGCTGCATTGGCAACCCTCGGAGAATTGGACAATCAGAGGAAAATCCTGTTACCGGACAATCTACCAGAGTCGCCGAAACAAGAACCGACGGATCCAATGGACGTGGACATTCCTAATCTGGACGACACGATCGGCACGATGGGCACGCCCACCTCAGACATCGAGGAAGACGACGAAGAAGCGATCGGTGGACGTTCTCTCCGCAGGGCGAACGAGCGTAAGCGCAAGCGAGACGAAGATCACCATCGCCGAGAGAGAGAACGCGAGGAGAAAGAAAAGGCGAAAATGGCCAAGTCAAATTCTAAGCAGTCAAAGGAGTTCTTGAAGATACTGGATCAGATCGACAAGCTGAGAAAGAAGATCATGAAGTGCGAGTTGGAGATTGACGAATGCGATAGCGACCTTCGCGAAGCTAGCAACCACCGCACAAAGGTGTTGGGTCGCGATAGATTCTGGAACAGATACTATTGGTTCGAGCGCAACGGTATGCCATTCGCCGGACTGCCAGACTCGAGCACTTTCGAATATGGCTATGCCAATGCCAGGATATGGGTGCAAGGCCCCGATGAGATTGAACGACTTGGTTTTATTGAGCTCAGCGAGGCTGAACAGCAAATCAAGATCAACCAGCACGGCATGAGCGTACCAGAGCGCAAATCACAAGAAGAAGGCGCCACATCACTCCGAACGGCCGACGACTGGGGCTATTACGACGACCCCGAATCTGTCAAGATGCTCATAGCGTGGTTGGAAGACAAAGGCTTACGCGAGAAGCCCTTGAAGAAAGAGCTCCTTCTCTGGGATGAGACCATCGAAAAGTACATGCGTAATCTGAAGGAGCATGTCGAAGGCGAGAAGAAGGAGGAGACGGAGGAAGAGCCCGTTACGAGGATGTCGACACGACACAAGACATACGTCGACCCTGACGCCCAAGGACTTCGATGCCTCAAGTGGCACAACAATGCCGCGGTCAACGAGAACGGCCATCTGCATTCGGAACCGCCTCGACCCAAGGAGAAGAGAAGCAAGAAAACAGCAGCAGTGAAGGAAGAAAAGGGAGTAGCAAGGCCTGCAAACGCAAAGCCTGCAAAGCCCGAACCTCGCCAAACGAGGTCGAAGAAGTAAATACAATCATGAACATGCCGGTAGGAGATTGCTCTCACAAAGAAACCACAAGACACAGTAGACGTATTCTGCAATTGCTACCTCAGTGTTTGAGACGGGAGGCAGGCATGCATTCTGTACTTTGGCTGCATAGCATGGAAGGCGTGGCGTTTTGATGAAAGGGATCGACAGGAGTTTTGTGCTCGTTCGGATGTTTAGGGAGAGCCGAGCTTGAGCGAAGTGTAGCAAAAGCGACATGTGCGATGTGAATTCTACGATACAGAGATAGCAGAGAAGACAAATCCAATTGTTGATACACAAGTACGATACAGTAATGGGGCAATGTGAAGAGACTTGAATGATGAAATACGACCATGCATCTTCGGTCGTCGACGATATCGGTGGCGGGGTTGATAAGCGAAAAGTACTGTAAGCACGGCTCAAGGTGCTTAGCATGCATTGTGAAGAGAGTGCTTCTTTCACAACGAGTAGTTTGGCATGATGCTATCAGCACTTGGAAAATGAATGATGTTTAAGCTTCGGTCAAGCACAATCTCCAAATTAAACACATCTCCGTGCAGAGGTGCAGTGTATAATCATAGCATGCTGTAAATGAGAGCATTGATAAGATAAGAAGCATGACATGGATACAAATCTGACCAATGACAAGACGTTCTTACTTTTTTTCTTAAGCCGCCCGCCGAAGCCGCTCTGACCCACCCCGGGGCGGTGGCATCACCGGCGCGCAAAAGCTCTTCCTTCGACGTCCTCTCTCTTGCTTTTGCTCATCCACCAGCACATACCACTTAGTTCAACAGATCCAGGACTGCCTGCTCGCGGGTTCACTTTGCCCTTATGCGGACTGCTCCATCAACCTTTACCTCCCAAGGTATGTACGACGAGCCTGTAGCTGTCTATATGCTATTCCCAGCAGACGGTCACCCCATGCTACTATAGCTGGAGTCGCCATTAGCGACCTCTCAACGCGCTCTACCTTCGACAATGGAAACACTAACCCCTTGACAGACTATATTAGCGACCACCTCTGGAAGGCCAACGTGAACTGAAAGCTCTTCCACCAATAAAGAAGCCAAATCAACTAATACCAACAACAACTCCCAAACATCAACATGTTTCCCAGCCTCTTCAAAGCCTCTGCCATGAGGCCTACTTCCAACTTTGCCAGGGCCGTTCGTGCCGGCATCCAGGTGCGAGGAAAGGCATCGGTCGTCTCTGAGCGTGCAGCTCCCCTCAAGAACTTCCGATCCACCAAGCCTTCCTACGAACGCGCCACCTTTACCATCAGAGTATGTCTCATCGAAGAGCACGACAGGCATTTGGACATCAATGGCTAATGTTACCCCTCTAGGATGGCCCAATCTACCACGGAAAGAGTTTCGGTGCACGAGCAAACATTTCTGGTGAAGCTGGTATGACTCATATGATGCATGAGTGGACTTTGATTAGCATTGCTAACAATAAGTAGTCTTCACCACATCGCTCGTCGGATACCCCGAGTCTATGACCGATCCTTCCTACCGTGGGCAGATTCTTGTCTTCACCCAGCCTCTCATCGGCAACTACGGTGTCCCCTCTTCGGTTAGGGACGAATATGGACTTCTCAAGTACTTTGAGTCTCCCAACATCCAAGCCGCTGGTATTGTCGTTGCAGACGCTGCTCTTCAGTACAGCCACTGGACTGCCGTCGAGAGTCTGAGCGAGTGGTGTGCTCGCGAGGGTGTTCCCGCCATTACTGGCGTTGACACTCGTGCCATTGTCACCCATCTCCGTGAACAGGGTTCATCTCTGGGCAAGATCGTCGTTGGCGAGGAGTACGATGCCGACGAGGACGAGGCTTTCGAGGACCCCGCCAATATCAACCTTGTCCGTAAGGTCTCCACCAAGGCTCCATGGCACATTCCCTCCCCCGAGGGTGACATGCACGTGGCTCTGATCGATTGCGGAGTCAAGGAGAACATTCTCCGTTCGCTCGTCTCTCGTGGCGCATCTGTCACTTGCTTGCCATACGACTACCCCATCCACAAGATTGCGAGCCACTTTGACGGTGTCTTCATCTCCAACGGCCCTGGTGACCCAACTCACTGCCGCGCCACCAGCGACAACCTTCGCAAGCTCATGGACACTTCGCAGGTTCCCGTCATGGGCATCTGTCTTGGTCACCAGCTTCTCGCCATTGCCATTGGCGCAGGCACCACCAAGATGAAGTACGGCAACCGTGCTCACAACATTCCCGCTCTCGACCTGAGCACTGGCAAGTGCCACATCACTTCTCAGAACCACGGTTACGCTGTTGACGCCTCCACCATCCCCTCTGACTTTAAGGAGTACTTCATTAACCTGAACGATTCATCCAACGAGGGCATGATTCACAAACACAGGCCTATCTTCAGCACGCAGTTCCACCCCGAGGCCAAGGGAGGCCCACTCGACTCCAGCTACCTGTTCGACGCCTACATTGACAGCGTCAAGCAGTACAAGAAGACACAGGATGCTCTTCACCCTAACAAGAACAACCGCCCCAACCCTCTTCTTGTCGACCTCCTTCCCAAGGAGCGTGTGGGTGTTGATGCTCCTGGTACCCCCAACTACGAGCACGCCGCGACTGTTGTTAGCGCTGCCGCTGCTGCCTGAATTTGTTAGGAGGCCAAGCTTCATGGGTTCTTCAGGCGTGTGGTTTATTGTGGTAGCAAGCCGTATTTTCTTTCTGGACTGTCATTTCCTCATTGCTAAAAATGATAATTCTTGATGACTTTTATTCTGCCTTTCGTATTTATTCTCCATGACCATGACCATTTTGGATACTTGGTGTATAACAACCTGGATGTTACCTTGGGCCTATAATTGAATTACCGAGTAGATCACAATGTGTTGATGTTTTCGTAGACTCATGTAGACGCAGGATGAAACACTGCCTCGCTGGGGCAAAGCACAGTGTGCCGACACGAAACGTGGGGCCATTCCTCCCTGCACATATTAATAGCATGCACGATACCGTAGGCGGCGTTTTCGGCAATGGATTCCGTAGAAGAGCCCTGCCGAGTCCACTGATTAATCGATACCCTTTGTATTCTCCATGATAAATACTAGCAGTGGTTGAAAGCAAATGATCTTTTCTGCAGAGTAGGAGACTAACATGCTATTCCCAAGTGGGATCAGGAGGTCGGTCCCTGTTTCACATGCCAACGTCCCAAAGTCTCTACGTGCTGTTTGTGCTGTTCAGATTGGTTCCCACCAATCAATTCTTCTACCCCACACTCGACTACGCCATTGTCCGTTGCGCTGCCCTGCCAGATTTAGCCCCTGCCAAGGGACCAATTAAGATTCCCGAATGAGAGGTGCGCGTACTTTTTGTCCCAAGTAGCGGTGCTGCAGGGCTAAGGTAGAGGTAGTCGTACCTCCTGCTTGGCTCGCGTCTCCGCTGCCCTACTGTGCTGTACTGCCCTCACTCCGTCTTTTGTAGGCCGTTTGAAGGAGTCAGGACGGTGAACTTTAGTCTCTGTTGTTTCTCGAGCGCGCTCTGTTCTTACATAATCTGTCAACCCCTCGTCCACTTCAACGACGAGACTTGTCAAGCATTACTGTCATTTTGTTTAGTCGGTTGGAAGCCTCAGGTTTAGGTTGCGCTGCACCGCCCACCCCGCGACCCATTACACAGCTCCTTCCTTCCTCGGTCCCTTCCTACAGGCGCTACCCTACACCAGTCTTTGTTGCTGCTGCGCTGTGACAGACGCGCCGACTCTTTCCGTTTCGTGCGCTCCTGGATCGCTGGACACTTTCATTCAATCTTTCTCTCTCTCTTCGCCTCACGACTACATTCTCTCTCGCACCTTGACCAATAACCACCACGGCCACTTTCATTCGTCCCTCCCCCCACCACACCGCCCGCCAGCGGACGCGCACGGTGCTTTCTACCTCAAAGAGCAGGTCTCATTCTTGGTTTCGAGGCTGAGTCGCGACACATTGGACAAAGGAATATAATCTGCATTGACCCCGGTCCTTTTGCGCTTTATTGTCCCTTTTGGTGACCAAAGTAAGAACACATCCAACTGGTTGGGCAGAAAAAGACTGAGGAAGAGAAGACTGGTCTAAGCTGGATCAACTGCTACTATTCCTTCCGGACGACATTCATTGACATTCGCGCACGTCACTGCGACTGGTCGGACTGGATTGTACAGCAAGAGATTGGACACCATTAGGCCTCATCGCGCTGCGCTGAAGTTGGTACACAACATAAAATAAGAGCATAACCACCGTTCGTGATGGTGACTTGCAACACCACCCTCACGGATGCGAAGAGTACGTCTGCGAGAAATGGTCATGACTGAGAGTCTGGCTCCAATATAAGATAACGATCATCTAACTGCCGTCTGTCATAGTCGAGGAAGACCCGCTCTTTGGAAAAGTAACATTCCACCATGTTGGACTTGTCGTATCCGCCCTCTTCTCCCTCATCTCCTTGATAATATGCTTCTTCTTGATGCAAAAGCATGCAACACATTATTCGAAACCATGGGAGCAAAAACAGTATGCGATTCTCCTTTGGTGAACACGATCAGCCTAGATTACTGACTTATTCCATTCAGAATCATCCGCATTATTCTCATGCTACCGATTTACAGCACGGTCTCCTTCCTTTCATACCTTTACTACCAACATGCAATCTATTTTGAGGTCCTTCGGGATTGCTATGAAGCATTCGCCATTGCCTCGTTCTTTACTTTGTTATGCCATTATGTTGCACCGAATTTGCACGAACAAAAGGACTACTTTCGTCACTTGACCCCCATCAATTGGTTCTGGGGCGTTTTTGGGTTACAAAAGTGTACTGGTGGTCAGGACAAGGGTATTCTCCGAAGGCCAAGAAGTGGTCTGACTTGGTTCAACGTACGTGGATCCCTCGATTAAACTTCACCCGCGGAAGTGTTCAAAACTAACAAGACTACCTCAGGTCGTCTGGATTGGCGTTTTCCAATACTGCTTCGTCCGCGTCCTGTTTACAATCGTCTCTGTTGTAACGGAAGCCCTTGGCCGATATTGTGAAGAGTCGCTAAACCCAGCTTTTGCACACATTTGGGTCATGGTCATAGAGGGTGCTGCAGTGTCCATCGCAATGTTCTTCCTCGTTCAGTTCTACCTGCAACTCAAGACTGATTTGGCTGAACACAAACCTTTTCTCAAAGTTTTGTGTATCAAGCTGGTCATCTTCTTTTCTTTCTGGCAGTCGGTAAGCTGATCGTCGGTAATATGTGTCTATATGAAGCAGATTTACTGATCGATCCTCGCAGACCCTTATATCTTTCTTGTCTTCCGCCGGCGCTATCAAGACTAATAAACATCTCGCATCCCAAGATATCAAGATCGGTATACCGAGTATGCTTCTGTGTATCGAAATGGCTATCTTTGCGGTCATGCATTTGTTTGCCTTTCCGTGGCGCGAATATGATCTCTCCAACATGAAGTATGGAGACCCCGTCACTGCGCCCGGTTCTGGCTACTCAGGAGCCAAGCCCGAATACAAAGGCGGCAGATTTGGACTCAAAGCTTGGCTCGATGCCTTTAATCTCTGGGATATCATCAAAGCCTCTGCGCGAGGCTTTAGGTGGCTATTTGTGGGCAGGAAACACAGACACCACGATATTTCATACCAATCCACAGAAGCTGGCGGCCCAGGATTACCTGGCAGTGTATTGAATGGGCCGCAGACAAGCATACCAGGCCCGAACGTCACCTCTGATACCATACCATCAGCAACTGAACTACAAGGGCGACAAAGGAGTGATACAGTGGAGCAAAACTTCGACGACCGAGTAGGTCTACTGTCACATGCCCAGGAGTCAGCAATTAGTCCGTTACCGAGTCCCGGCTACGATAGCGAAGTGGATATTGGCGGCGGTAGCGGCATCGGCGGACGTGTACCGCCATCCGCTGCGTTCCCAGAAGCGGCCCCATATGGAGGTCGTTATGCCGCGCCGCTAGGCACAACAGAACCCACGAACCCGGGAATTGAGCCCTGGGACATGGACATGGATACTGGATACCATGCTGCGCCATCAGCACTGAGCTCGCAACAACAGCAACATCTACCGCATGGGCAGGGCCAAAGTCAAGGGCAGGGCCCGGAATGGGATCATTGGGCTGGTGCTAGACGGGGGTGATTTAAGATCAAGACGCTTAATTCTCATGACAATGCCAAAGCACATGCGGGTTTGCAGCATATGGTAGATTGCCCAGCCACCATGCAAGCCTTCAGTCACATCAGTCCAGGCACTTTTCGTTTTGTTTTGCCTCTTTTTGGTGCCTTTAGCCACCCTCTATGATACCAATGTGTATGGAAATGCTTGTTGTTGTCATTTATGCTCTGCACACATTTCGTCTCACGCAAATGTCCTGATTGCGCGAGCTTATTGGAGAATGATGCAGGCTGCACTCGACGGAGTGAGGAAGGTGCAGTAGGTCAACCAGATTTGGGGCCATTCCCGCTTTCGAACTCCTGCATAATCTCGTCTCCCTTGCAATCTCGTGATCCCTGGAGTTGAAAAGCAGTCCCGTCTTCCACTCTTCTCGACCTTACTCTCGCAACTCCACAAACAATTCTCCTTCATTCCTGCAATCGACTCCATACGAACAACAGCCGCCATGTCTCAGTCAATCATGCCATACGAGATCGTGTCTGAGGTCGTCTCCTATCTGGACTCTCCGTTGAGCTCATACTCTACCGTCTCTCGAGTCTTCCAAACCGTGGTCGAGGCCCGTACATTTCGTCACTTGAAGATCCATGACGCTGAACGACTTTCGGAACTACTGGTTGTCGTCGGTCAGAAGCGCTACCATCTCGTTCGTCATATCGACTTCGGTGTTTACCTTCCAGAATATGGACCTCATCTGTCTGATCAAGCTGAAGACACCAGCATAATAATAAGCCTCATATCGAGAAAATCCGGCCCATCGGCAGCTACGTGAAGTATGAAGCGGAATGCTCACTACCATAGTTGAGAGCCTACACGTACAAGAAATGGCAAGAATTTTATTCATAGGAACAATTGGACAAATTGTGAAGAGTTTAAGACGCTTGAAGCGACTTCATTTGGGCTATTGGAATATGAAATCATGGGTGTTAGATTGTGATCCGCTTGCCGTATAACGTCCGTACTCGGTGTGAACGGCTTCAATTTGAGAATGAGTAGTACTAACTTGTGATGAACTCTCATGGTAGACTTTACGCGAAGTCTGCTCGAAAACTGCTCATCTCTAGATGAAATGACAATCAGCTACGCCGGGAAGCCTGCTCGGAAACTCCGCATCGCCAGATGAAATGACAATCAGCTGCGCGGAGGCATTCTCCACATCAGAACCACGTTACCTGAGGCCCTGAGCCTTGGACTCCGGAGATGAGCTCGACATGCTCAGCGAGATCATTCATGCCATGTCGCGTAGCCTTGTGAACCTCACTCTGACCAACATCGTCAGCAGTTACAAGCTATTCTCATTCCTAGCAACGGGCTCGTCATCCCCACTTCTGCACCCCAAGTGGCCACACCTTCAAGAAGTTAGAGTAGAATACCAATCGAAGCTACGTGGAGCAGCCTATCTGAACGCTCCCGAGCCTAACGGCCGCAAGCTTTATGAAGATGGCATCAGGAAATTCGAACTTGTTGAGTATCACGGGAGCCTTGGGTTTTCCTCACGTGTGAGAGAGGGTCACGAACGCCGCATTGGAATTTCCCTGCCCGATCTTGCAATAGGTTCTTTTTTCCTCAAGCAGATTGGACTTGCTATGATGGACATGCCTCAATTGAGATATATGTATCTTCCTCGTTTCGAGTCAGTGGCATCGACACTCGAGGTCGTCCCTTTTTTGAGCTCGACAACAGCACTGCTGGTTGTGATCTTCTATACTGCTGTGACGTTGGGTGGTCACGAGGCGGGAACTGAGGTAGTGAAGACATGGCAAAAGTCTCTATCCTCAAGGGCTGGCGAGTTGGATGTTGAGTACTTGCATGGAGGGTGGGAAATCAGTCGAGAGCTCAGCGAACCCGCAAAAGACGCAATCACTAGTCAAAAATCTGACAGATTTCCAGAATACTGCTGCATGCACAGTGGATTGCGTTAATGTCCAAAACCCTTGTCGGCAATCTTTCGAAGCCTTTCTGTAGCCTCGATGACCAAGTGCAAGTTTGCTAATGAAGGTGGCCCATTGTATGGAATAGAGAACTGTATCGGTCCTTTGAGTCCTTTCTTTCAGATCCACGACTTGACAATCCGTGAAGAACTCGGATACCCGCAGCATTTGAATCATTTGGATGGCAAAGAGCCGACATGAAGGTTTTTTTTTTTGCAAAGCCATTGATCGAGTTAGAGACATGGTATGTGTACCAAAAGGAAACCCGCCTTTCCCATAACACTCTGGTCAGAACGTCTGTAGTCCAGCACAACCGATTGGTAATCTGTGCCAAGTTTGCCTTGACTTCCACCTTTCTGCCTGACTAAGCCAAGGCGCACATCCAATCTCATCTCTGGGTCTAACCAGTCTACTACTTGAGATACTCAAACCCCACCTCTGCCCGCAGCACGGGATAGCCTGAACTGTCTACCTTGGGCAAAATACTAATCTTCCTCTCCGTCTCCTTTTCGTTCGCCTCGATCCATCTCTTGACCTCGCCTTCATCACTCCAGTCACTGATCATTTTGTCGCCTTTGCCAACCTGGTGGATCTGACTACCACTCGCCTGCGTGTTCTGCGGTAGCGGGACGAGATTCTCGATAGCTCCAGTCACCTTGCCACTTAGCAAGTCACGGCAGAGAAAGGGCTCAGCGGCTAGTGGTCGACCGATACCGACTCCGTGACAGGCGTTGAAGGAAATAGCATGGGCCATGCCGCTGCCGGTGCGGAAGCCTCCTGTCACGTAGACCAGAGTCTTTTTGAGATGGGGCCTGATCATCTCTGCGAATTCGATGAAGTAAGCCTCTCTGGCTTTCTGTAAAGTTGATATGCATTAGCACCATATCTTCAAGACCAAGGCCGGGGGGACCAGAGCAGCACTCACAGTCGACTCTTTCTTATGCTCAAACGCCCTGCTCTCAAAGGTTCCACCTGACAGATCCACAAAGTCCACACGAGCAGCTTCAAGGCGAATACACAATTCCTTGCAGTCATCCGGACTGGTGCCTCCCTCCTGAAACTCCACAGAGTTGATCTTGACACAAACGACAAACCTTTTGTCGCTGACCCGACGCTGAATCTCCTCTATAATCTCGAAAATGATACGACTGCGGTTCTCCAGACTGCTGCCTCCGTATTCATCCGTGCGCTTGTTGGTGGTTTGCGAGAGGAATTGCGCGAGGAGGTAGCCATGTGCGCAATGCACTTGCACACCATCGTACCCAGCCTGATAACACAGCCAAGCCGTCTCTCCGAATTCCCTGACTATCTGCTTGATCTCGGGCACCGTCAGCGCGCGAGGCGGGTTGAACTCGTTGCCCGCCCATTTGATCTTGAGATGTACGTCGCTGGCGCTGACCGGATGCGGGTTCAGTGCCGCGCCTCCCTGACGTCCCGGATGCGAGAGTTGGGCTACAAACAGCGAGCCGTGGGCTTTTGCGACTTTGGCCACTTCAGCGTAGGCGGCTACGCGGTCGTCGTGGTTGTCGGGCAGGATGGGGTTGCCAAAGGCTTCGACGGCGTCGTAGCGGATCATCGTGTTACCTTGGACGATGATGCCGATTTCGCCCTCGCCCCAGCGTTGGTAGAGGCGCGTGAATTCCGGGGTGGGGACGCCTCGCGTGGTGATGTCTGAGGTGGTTGTGTTCCAGGTGCAGAGACGTTCTGTCATTGGGGCTTTTAGGAAGCGGTTCTTTACTTGCCGGCCGGAGAAGGGGAGAGTAAGGGGCTGAGAGAGAATGGAGGGGTCGTAGGGAGCGCTCTCAACGCGGAGGTGGCCGTAGTTGTTGGTGTTGGTTGTGGTGGAGGCGTGGGGGTAGCTGTCTGCTTCGGAGCCACTTTGGGCAGTGGATTTGTCGTATTCCATGGTTTGACGAGAGGTAGTGTTGTGTTAGAAGCGTTTTCGGTTGTCAGGACCAAAAAGACAGGAGAAAGAGAAATATAAGCTCGATATATCATCTTTGTCCACATTGTACCTTGGCCATATTATAAATGCTGTTGGAGATATGCCGATCATGCGGGGTAAAAGCGTGTATACTTCCGAAGAGCCGTGAGTCGGTTGGAGAAGCACTTGTGAGGGAAACGCATTATTGGAGAGGTGTACCTACTGCAAATTACCAAAGGAAAGGTTGAACACATTGAAACATATAGCGGCGGTCATGAAACCAAGCTTGCGCGTAGTTGTGGTACTGAGTAAGGTATTCTAGTGGAGTCGTGTTCAGGCATTTGCAAACCGGTTTGCTGCATGTACCAAATGTCTACCTGACTGGAGTTGGCTTGTCAAAGCGATCATTGCTCTGAGGCTGAAATTGATGGAACCAGGCAGAACAAATCGTGCAAGACTCGATGCGTACATGGGTACGCCGAAACAATGGCTTAAGGTGAAATATCCAATTACCAAAGGCAAATGTGGAGATTTGAGCGCTTGTGGGTATATTGTGATCACAGTTGGGTATTCCCCATTGCGGTGATCATCTTGCTGCAAAGCAAATGCGGACGAGAGGCACGATCGCGTCCAATCGACTGTCGGTTCCTCCAAATCAACACGCATCGCTGCATCATGTAGAAGGATCACGGCTAGTCGGTAAGTCGGTTTAAGTATCCGTCGATAGCGAAAGGTCCCAAGTATCATACGTCTGGCTGCAATTGGTAGACTCGTACAAAATGAATACTTTATGTTGCTCAAAGCAATATTTCTTTACTTGTGTGGCCCGCTTGGTGACAGGAACTCTGCCACGAGTCAGCAGGTCAGAGTTTTCCTTGTGAACGTAGTATAAAAATACAACCATGACATGGTGGACATTGAAGAATAGTAGGGCAGATCTTTCGATATAATCAGGGCCAAAGTGTCGCACGAGGTGCACGTTTCCTCGAACGTTTCTTCGGTGAAGATGTCCCAGGGAGCGGAGCCGAGACGCGACCCGTTAGCGGCAGCGAAAGGCTTCGGTTGTTCTGTGAGACTTGCAGCTGCAGGTGGCAGAACGGCTACACTGTAGACGAAAATAGGAAGACAAACAATAATGGATACGATGTCGAGGGATAAGTTGGATTGCATGGATACACGATAGAATACAACCAGCACAGACGATGTGACATGTTTTCAGAAATCCTGGATGTGGTCATGGCATTGAGTATGTTTTTGGGTCTGAACCCCTATTCAGCTTCTATCTCAATCTGATGTCTTTTCTTTCGAACAGCATGAGCCGCGCGGAGAGAATGGAGCGAATAGAGTTAGACGCTGATGCTTATAAACCGGGGCGCATGAGCCGGGATTGGCTGGTGGCCCATGACAGGTCGGCGAGCTTCTTTTGCTTTGGTGCTCGTACCTGACGATCAGTGACGAGTCGGAGGGAAGGCCAAAGCCGGGCGCCAACAGTCTGCAGGACAGCAGCGTTTCATGCAACTCAATGGAGTAGGTTGTGCATGTGCACGCCGACAAGGGGAAGAGAGCTGGCTTAGGCGTGTGTGGGCGGCGTGCAGAAGAAATAAAGTCGCTCGGCGCGGCGTAATTGCTCGAGATTGGTTCTGTGGTATTGCTGGCACGGCAGGGTTAGCGCGTCCGCATCGGGTAGGCGATTAATTTCGGAGTGTTCGCAGGTGCTGTGATGGTCGCAATCACCTCGACGTCTCAACCATCCACTGGCCTGTTTGTGCTCCATCTTCTCTCTTTTTCACCTTTTGCTATTGCTCTGCTCTGCTCTGCTCTGCTCAGCCGAAGCGCCGTCTTGCCCCGGCCACATCGCTCGTTCTTTCGTTGTATCTTCCATTGTCTTGTCTTTCACACATTCATTCGTTCATATCAACACTTGCCCCTTATCTAGTCTTTAATATCGCCAATTGGCCCCGATACCCACTCGCCCTGAGGTCCGACTCCGCACCAAAAGTCATTCGCTTCTTGACCACACCGCCTCGTCTCGAAAGAGCAAGCAAGCCCGCCGCCCGCCATTACCAGCAAGAGCACGGCACTGTACTGTACGGTGTATATACCTCATCGTCCACTTGGACACACAAACAAGACCCGTTGTCCTGTAATTGATTGGCAAAAAGAGATCGACGAGGGTCAATCACCCAATCTAAATCACCCATTTTCGTTTCATCTCGGTTCAGGTGGGTCTTAACTGCTGCTGCTGTGCTGTGCTGTGCTGGCAGCCATCGTCCACCCATTTGCCCTTTGCCTGCTAAACCTCTCTGGCCGCAGAACCTTGTGCTTGCCGTGCGGCTATTGTTGCCTAGAGCTCCCCTTTGGTCGACCGTCTTGTATTGTTAGCCGCCTACATTCACGCCGTCTAATTCTCTACCTTATTCTTTACGTGTCCGGTTTTGCTTGCTCCGGATACGCCTTCTCTCGCTCACCACGGCTGTCCTATCTTCCTACCCGCGGGACTCGTCTGTCCTGCCGCCTTACCTCCTTGGTATGCAAGTGTCGGACTCGACTGCCCCTGCCCCCAAGCTCAATCGCCTATCCCAAGCCTTTGCAAACCAAGGCATGAACAGCGATCACCTGGGTTTCTCCCACAACGCCTTCCACACCAACCATCAATCCATTCCTAGCTTCTCTGACCGTCACCGCACAAACATTCCTCAGATCAACACCGGTCGTCTCCCGCAAATGACATCGACCAACGAGCAGACTCCTGGAACCGGCCTCGACATGAACTTCACTCCGCTGCTGCCCTCCAATCTGCTGATTGGCAGTCCCTTCCAGCCTCAGTCGCCTTCTGCCTTTGCCTCGCCCGGCTTTCAGAGCTTCTCCAGCTTCCAGCCTCCGCAACGACAACAGATGCAGCAAAATCAGATGAACAATGGATACCAGCATCAACAAAACCAGCCCATGTCGCCGCAGATGTATCAGAGCATGATGTCGCCTCCACAAATCAATGCAGGGTCGTACTTTCACGGCGCGCAACAACAAAATGTAGGTTACAGCGGACTTCCTACTCAGAACATGGGCGCTCTTTCAACTGCTCCTTTGGGGATCGCTCCTGGCTTGATGTCAAGTGCAAGCCGCACCGTTTACCTCGGAAACATTCCCCCGGACACGTCTGCTGAGGAGATTTTGAACCACGTTCGTAGCGGCCAGATCGAGTCTGTTCGTCTTCTTGCCGACAAGAACTGCGCTTTCATCTCCTTTCTCGATGGAAGCTCTGCTACACACTTCCACTCTGATGCCATTTTGAAAAAATTGTGCATCAAGGGCCAGGATATCAAGATTGGCTGGGGAAAGCCTTCGTCCGTTCCCACGTCTGTTGCACTCGCCGTTCAGCAATCCGGAGCTTCTCGCAACGTTTACCTTGGTAACATCCCTGAAGAAGTCTCCGAGGATGAGCTCAGGGAAGAGTTGACCAAATTTGGCTCCATCGATACCGTTAAGATCGTTAGAGAAAAGGCTATCGGCTTCGTTCACTTCCTGTCTATCGGCAATGCCATCAAGGCTGTTACACAACTCCCTCAAGAGCCCAAGTGGCAGGCTCCTCGTCGTGTCTACTACGGCAAGGACAGATGTGCGTACGTCTCCAAGACTCAACAGCAAAACGCCGCTCAATACCTTGGAATTGCTCCTGGATACGCTCACGTCCTGAACGGTGCCGATCGTGACCTGATATCGAACGCTCTGGCTCAGCAGTCTGTCGCTGCTGCCGCTGTCGCTACTACTGCTGGTGGTGTGAACAACCTTGGTAACCGTACAGTCTACCTTGGTAACATCCACCCCGAGACAACCATTGAGGAGATTTGCAACGTGGTGCGTGGTGGTCTTCTTCACCACATCCGTTACATCCCAGACAAGCACATTTGTTTCGTCACTTTCATCGATCCTACATCTGCCGCGGCTTTCTTCGCCTTGTCTAACCTGCAGGGTTTGATGATCCACAACAGGCGACTGAAAATTGGTTGGGGTAAGCACTCAGGTGCTCTGCCTCCCGCTATTGCCCTTGCTGTCAGCGGCGGTGCGTCCCGTAATGTCTACGTTGGCAACCTTGATGAAACATGGACCGAGGAGAGACTTCGCCAAGACTTTTCCGAGTATGGCGAGATTGAGCTTATCAATACTCTCCGCGAGAAGAGCTGTGCTTTTGTCAACTTCACTAACATTGCCAATGCCATCAAGGCAATCGAGGCTGTTCGTGGCAAGGAAGAGTACAGACGTTTCAAGGTCAACTTTGGCAAGGATCGTTGTGGCAACCCCCCTCGTCAAATTGTCCAAAACCCTCAGATGCAGCAGGGACAGCAGCAGGATGGCATTCAGTCGCCTAGCCCTCTGAGTGGCATGCGCGGCCAAAATTCCATCTCTCCCAGTGGAGGCATGTCAAACAACTTCAACCCTCTACAAGGTCCTACCCCTTCTACGATCCTGAACGCGGGCAACAACAACCCTTTGACCATGTACCTTGCTGCCGCTCAACAAGCGCAGCAGCAGTCTCAGCAACAGGGCCCATCATCCCCGCATGATCTCAGCCCTCAGTTTGCCAACATGAGCCTGCACCAAGGCCAGCAGCAATCCCAGCTTACGCCACAAGAAGCTTTCTACAGCGGTGATGCTAATAGCAACCGAAGCTCCGGCGGGCTTCAAGCACCTTCGCACTTTGGACACCATTCTACACACTCTGTGAACTTGACGAACGGCTTCGGCAATGGATTTGGCAATACTGGAACTCTCTCAGCAGCAGGCAACAGCAGTGCAGCCAGGGGCCAGCACGCAAGGACTGTCAGTTTGCCAGTATTCTCTCAGCCTCAGCCTCAACCACAACAGCAGAACCAGACCTTTGGTGGTCTTGGTGCTGGTCTCAGTGGTCTGGGCAATGGATACGGCCTTGCCATCTCGGCTGATGGCGGTCTTCCTGGCTGGGAGGAGGAAGAGAGCAACGCCATGTAAATCGGCATTTCAAAATTTCGAAATAATACCCCAGTCTCCTGACATGAAACGCGTAGCCGCCATGTCCCAGCGACTCTATATTCTTTTGCAAAAAAATTGTGCTTTTTGTTATTTTGGAAAAACTTCATGGATATACTTTCCCCTTCTAATTCTTTCACTTTCTTTGTGTTTATATCGATATTCCTTCATTCAGGATTTTCTCTTACAGTATCTTTTCTTCTGTTTTTCCAGTTTTCGCATCATGTGTTCTTTGACTTTGGGCCTAATACTTCTTCCCTGTAATGTCATCCTTGTTTCTTGCTTCATTTTAGAAAATTGTATTTTACGACAGATCACAACCCCTTCATCCTTCTCGGAAAGAGAAGACTCATTGAACGAGGGCACTTCGTGAACGGCGTAATGAGGGTATCTAGCCTTGCCCCATTGCGGAAGGAAGTACGCGCAGGTGGGAGAGAAGCGGTGGAAGCGAGGGGTGGTTAGCAACTCCTATCGAGGGCCTGAAACATGACCATCGAACAGGACATGGGTGCTACACCAGGGGCGTTTGTACCAGGAAGGGGTGAGATAGGCATGTAATCATATTCGCCGTCTCGCAACCAACAGACGCAAAATGCAAAGGATGGACGAGTTCTCTCTCCTGCAATGGATCTTGAAATTCGTTCCGACTGGACAGGGGTGAGATCCTTGCTAGACTAACCGTTGACAGTACTGAGCTGCGATGATAAAATACCACGCACAAGTGCCTGAAAGAAGAATAAAAGACAAAAACATACAGCAGCAGGGATTCCCACGTGGTCACCCACCGTAGTACTAATCTGCCGGTCAACTGCTTAAATCTGGCAGAGCGGACGGGATGCCTTGCTTTCAGCTGCCTATGGCCGTATGTGCTTGACATCGAAGCGCGTATGCAATATGAAGATACCATTTCAGCTCGATGTACCCATCTCATGGATCTTGTCTGCAATATCGGTCTCTATCGTTGTTGCCTCTTTGAATTATACTGCGTGCAGCTCTACAGTCTTGCCCTACTTCTCTTGCCCTGTGCCCATGACGTGAAACTACTTATGGCATGTCCGTCCAGCCTCATCTTTGTGAGTTCAGCTTCTTTGGATGCCGGGAACTACACATCACATCGCTCAACATCTTATATATTGAGGCCAAGACAGCATATTTCGGTCTCCATGCTTTGCTAGACTTGAGTGTAGACTGACCTATGTTCTGCATAACACTACAGGTTATTTATCACTCCTGAACAAAGTAAACCCAAATGATCCTTCGTAGCCAAGACAACGCTCAGCACCCCGCCATGGACACAAAGACGTCACCCGTACCACTACAATTCCTCGATTTCTCATGTCATTCTTCAAAAAGACACTAGACGAAAGTGATTACAGCTCAAACACTGGATCAACCTCAGATCTGGGCAAGATGGCTCCCCTCACAATGACCGTCCGCGGCGAAGCTAGCATACCGCACAAGGCCGAGCGGGCCATTCTAGACGCGGAAATCATCTCTGAAGGCACAGATCGCAAGGCAGTGGCTGCACAAGTTTCTCAATCATCACGCCGACTGCAGGATGTACTAAAGGCGATGGCTCCGGAACAACCATTGGACAGTGACTCGACTTCAACATCAGGACCAGAAATACCACCACCGCAACCGCTATCAAAATGGACTATGGCATCTTTCACAACGACATCTTACCATCCTAGAGACAAAGACTTCAATCCAATCGAGGGAGCTGCAAGAGTATACACGACTTCTGTGTCGTTCACCCTCGACGTACAAGATTTTGCCTTCATCGGCCGCATCGCTACGCTTCTCAGCACTCAGATACCGCATGCAAAACTCCATAACGTGCGATGGGTGCTGACGCCCGAGACTCAAAAGTCCTATGAGTCTGAGCTGCGACGACTAGCTGCCAGGGATGCACTACAGCGCGCCAGGGACTACGCGAGTGCGTTAGGGTTGGACAATGTGAAAGCGGTGCATTTGGAAGAGGAAGGCATGGGTGGAATGGGGGCACCTGCGGTCATGAGGATGTCTAGCGGTCCCAAGAGAAAGATGAGGGGTGGTGGGCCGAATGTGGAGGAGGAGCAGAGCTTTGAGGATCTGGTATTTGTGGCCGAGGATATTTCCATGACTGCGGGGGTTGCTTGCAAATTTGAGGCTGAGTAGGTAGTTCGATATTATCTTTGATGTATATTTATCCGGGGATTCCTTCCTTCATGGGAGATTTGTTGTAACCGAGCTGTGTGTTGTACTGGAGAATGTTTGTGGTGGTTGCTATCAATACCTTTAAACAACAGAACAATTGCCAGTGTTGAAAGCTGCCTAAAGGTGGAGGGCAAGCAATTTGCCATTGTATTGATCCTGCAGAACTTGATTTTGCAGCTGCAAGTTCACCTGCTTAAGGTATATGCTCTTCTGTAACTATGACCGGGTCTGACATCTGACGCAGACTTGAAAGACCGACTGTCTGCATTTCGAAGTACCATCGAGCGGATGAACTCCAACGATCTCGGCCAACCTCATTAGTCGGTTATTCTGTCCAGTAAGAGACCGGCAGCGGTCCGAGACTCCGCGAGGCTGCCGGAACTCCGCGAAACTGGACATCTCTTGACATCCAGTCTTCCTATTAGTCGATTTTCATCACATTACCTATTCGTCCCGTGTTTGATAGTTGCATCTCTCCGGTGCTCTATGAGGCTGACCAATCGAAATGTTTCCTTAAGCATGTAGCTCTGCATACCCCGCCTTGGTCTATATAAGCGTGCTTGCACTTTTCGTTACACGCGTCTTGACGCTGCTTCTGTGATCCGCCGGAACTCCATCATGTCACCTATTAAGGTGGGAATTGTAGGCTACGGCTTCGCAGCGAAGAGCTTCCACATTCCTTTCATCAGCGCAATTCCAGACTACCAGATCTATGCCATTCTGCAAAGGGCTGAGGCACCTGATGATCCTACATCGGCTCCAGCTGGATCGCACTGCACAGTCGACTTTCCGGACGTGAAACACTATCGGACTGCCGACGACTTTTTTGCTGATCCTGAGATTGCGTTTGTGGTTGTTGCCACCAAACATGATACGCATGCTCTTTTCGCCGAAAAGGCCCTGCTGGCGGGTAAACATGGTAGAGAACCATTGCTGCCAATACTTGAATGATTGCTGCTGAAATAGATGTCAGCTATCGTCGACAAGCCATTTGCGAGAAGCTCAGAAGAAGCGGACAGGGTCATTGCTTTGGCGCAGCAAAAAGGATTACTATTGACGTGCTTCCAAAACCGCCGATGGGTGCGTGGATGTGTATCCAGACAACAGCCGATTGCTAACGACACTGGCAGGACGGCGACTTTCAGACGCTGCGACAGTTGGTGGCCAGAGATGCACTGGGCAAGATCATGGAAGCCGAATTTCACTACGATTTCGAATCGCCCTTCTGGCTCAAGTACATGAGTGAAAAGAAGTACACTCCCGGATCTGGTATGGCTTTCGACCTTGGTACGATGCACATGTCAATCTAGTCCGTCATACAGATTTCTGACATCGTCGAAACAGGAACACATTCTCTCGATCAAGCATTAACTCTTTTTGGACGTCCAAAATCAGTTACTGCATTCTTTCGCACCCAAAGAGGTATTGAGAGTGAAGTTGAGGATGCCTTTACCATCATCCTTCAGTATGAAGATGAGTTACTTGTCACCGTGAAGACGACTACAACGACGCCCATGCCACAACAGTTGAAGCTCTTTGTTCGTGGTCGTGAAGGCTCATACATCAAGGTTCGTTCTATGTTGAAAGCACTATAAATCGAGACTGATTTCATACAGTGGCAACAACGTAGCACCTGCCCACAAGAGGAACAGATCGAGCAGGGCGTAAAGCCTCTCGATCCCGATTTCGGCAGTGAATCAGATGCCATGCAAGGCATATTGACTACATACAAGGAATTCGACGCCAAGTATCAGACGTTGGACCCAGAAACTAAGAAATATACTGGAAAATATCCGACTGTCAGAGGACGTTGGATGGGCCTGTATGAGAACGTGGCTGACGCTATCAATGGCAAGGCGCAGCTGGAAGTCAAGGCCACCCAGTCGAGAGATGGCATTAGGGTTTTAGAGCTTGCGAGGAAGTCACATAATGAAGGTGTAACAGTGCCATGGAGCTGAATGATCCGATTCACTGGACCAAATGAAGACTACTAAGATGTTTCGAGGAAAACCTGTGACCGGGCCCATTGGAGATGGTGTACAAAACCACAAGATAGTGAAACCCTGTTATCAAAACATCCAGTCCCGCCAACTAACAAAGTGCGACCAAGGTTCCAGCCTGGCATGCAATGGCAAGCTGCCACACAATCATCAAATGCCTTTCATCACAGCACTGAAGTCGAAGCTGGCGGAGTGAATGTAGCCTCTCCTTTTCATCATCACCTGCCGCATAGCAGCCCGCTCTGGCCGCCTGGACCACGTCCATAGACTTGCTCCCCAAACATGCTCAACTGCATCGGCATATGAGCATCTCTGTAATGCTCAATGATATCGCTTTCGTCTGGCCCAGCAAAAAGAGAAGACCAATTTTCTCCTCGTTTGATTTCTTTCATGCCAAGCTCAATACATTCCTTCGCCTTGTCGGCTGACCACCACGGTGGCAGAAGACCTTTTCTACGCTCTGCGAGATGGAGCATTCTCTTGAATGCAGGCAGACTGTGAGCTTCTCCGGCCAAGACACTGCCTTCGGTGGCATCGCCATTGAAAGTATAGTTGTCATCAAGGTGCTTGCGGCAGGTGTCGATCAGCAGTTTGTACACGTCTTGTTCGGGACGATCGTGGAGTCAGGTGCCGGCATTGAGCTTGTGGGATGGCTTTCAAACTGTGGCAAGTAGAGCTTTTAAATTGGTACTTAATCCAGACTCGGATCTCGCAGTCGAAGCGTCCGTTAGTTTTCTTGTATGTTTTCCAGTGAAGCTTTTGACAGTCGCGTGAGCAGTATTGCTCAGATTGATATTTAGCACAGCGCTTCAGACCGTCAGTCTTGTTGCAGCTTGCGCACTTCGGCATGTCTGTGGTTGTGTTTGATAGATCCTGGTTTCGGAGAAGGTGGGAAGGAGATAAAAAGGCAGGAAAACGAGGAGACAGATGAGTAGAGGCAAATGCCAAAAACAAAAAGGAGAAGAAGAAGAAGAAGAAGAAGAAGAAGAAGAAGAAGAAGAAGAAGAAGAAGAAGAAGAAGAAGAAGAAGAAGAAG